>JAPFSE010000255.1:0-137333 GCA_030777785.1 Beauveria caledonica | reverse complement strand
ACATAGTAACTAGTGTGTTCATGTCACTACATTTTGGTGTGTCGGCATATCTCGGCGGAAAGCCAGTGGCAGGCTCCAGGTTCACTATTGCGCCGTCTCACATGCTTGTCTTACCGCAGCTGGCTCAGATTTTGGAACTGCCTCTTATCGGTGTCTCGGGTTCATAAAATACTTCTACACCGCTATATGATTGCAACTATACTCTATCCAAAGTCTGTGCTAGTAGATTATATTACACTCTAGCTGGTGCAGCCCTAACAAAACACGCTGTCTATGAACCTATATTAGGCCTAATTCACATTAATGAAGGTGTGGGTCCACATTTTTACTGCGACAGCTATCCGTCGCGAGCGGCGGACGGCGATGGCGATCTAGGCGTCTCATCATCACGGCCCACGCTCAGAAAACATGGCCCTCAACAAGGCACGGATAACATGACGAGTTCAAATATTGACTTCATCGTATATGCAACTTTTTTACAAGTGTCTTAGCCGATAGAACAGTGCCAATGTGCTGTCAACATAGGAGCCAAGGGTCCAACGTTGAAATTCACCTGCTCCAGTTTTAATTACGTAGTGTCTCTTAATGTGCTCAGTTCCCGCCTAATACTTCAGAGGATGATTATTTTGCCTTCAAATCAATTATGCTGTTTGTTGCCTATCGGGGAGCAAGGGTGCTAGTTGCTTCCACGAGCATACGGCAAGATATATTACCAGACTGTTCTATACACAACCCTTACACTCTGGTTTGAATGTTCAAACACTTTCTTCAGTGCAGTGAGACTGGCACACTCTCCTACATCATGTCGTCTGGCAAAATCTTTGATCTGGGCCAACCCAATAGCACCGACAGGTATCACAGTGATTTTTCCCAACTCAGTCAGCTTTTTCTTGCACTTGAAACCTTTATGGCCGAGAAAAACGTCTTCCCTCTGGAAGGTGTACAGTAAGGCTTCGCATACTAGGTAATGGTGCTGACACCTTTAGCCTTGAAGCTGAAGTATTCCCCGTGGGGTAATGCGATGCTGCAACTGTACTCCATTGAGGACAATGCTGTTAAACGGTAGCTCTCCTACTATTCAGCTGAGTGATATATGTAGTAATCTACCCACTAACTAGTTGTTGGGCCATTGCGATGCAAGCGCAAGCAGTGTTAACTCACGCCTCACGACAGGTATGTTGCGCAGAATACTTATTCTCACAGGCAGAACCACGTATAAAATGAAGCTACTAGCCGAGCTGCTTTAATGGATATCCGTGGCTCGCCACAATCCGATATGTCATCTCATTAAGCTGCCTATACCGTGCAACAGCTTTCGCACATGGCATCTGAGGATAACCCGAGCCCTGCTGGTGACCAGGTTCTGTATTTGCCACCCGATAGTGCTGGCTATGCTTCGCCGCGAGGTATTTTGGCAGTGATGCTACAGCAGTTAAATTCGTTGACGTGCGGAGACGCATCGCTCCCCTCTCATCCACCGGTATACTGTATCCGAGCAATGTAGGGCATTTACTCGCCCTCATAGCTTCCAATTATACCAGTAAACAAACTGAATAGTACCGGAAATGTCTCCTGCGGCTGTTCTCCTTCTCCGTCAAGGTCACTCTCGGAGCCTCCTGAAGCAAGGCAGAGGAGAGAGGTGTATAGGGATAGCGATGTAATCAGTCTTTTGTTCTGATTATCTGGAATTCCTCGCCACCGAACTGCCACGCTGGATTCCATGGGGATTGTGGGAGTAAATGACAGATATTATCGCCCCGGTTGATGATGGCGCAGGCGATTATTTTGACCTTTAAGTCGCCTACTCTAGCGTTTGCTTCCTCGAAATGAGAGCCATTGATGATTCTATACGCAGTCGCATAGCTCTTATGGAGCTGCATAAGGAGTATGGAAAGACGTGTGAGATAAGGCATGAATTGGGAGATAAGCGTGGTGTTGGCTGCGGAGTTGTAAGCTCCGTCGTTGACAACATACTGCAAAGAATTTATTCCGACTGGCTGAAGCTTAACGAGACACAGAAAAGGGTCTGACGATCTCAGCTTCACAATCGCAAGCGTTACGGCAAGAGATGGGCAATCCTTGCCGACCGCCTAGGGAAAGGCATCCTTCTCCTTAGTTCACATTCAGTGGCTAGCATAGTGTGAGTTTATTGCCGCAGGGAGCATTCGATAATAACTTATTAATGGTTTGTTAGACATAACACAGCCATTAGCGCTGACATGCTGGACTCTTTCGTCGCGCACGTCCAGGCAGACTCGACAACAATGCACGTACTGGAGAAGATATGGGATCTGGCAGGATAACTATACTACGGCGGGCCTTGTGATAGTGTCAGTACTTCAACATTTGTGAAGAGGCTAGGTATGTAGCCAATGACCGACCGCAGTGCCTGGCATTGCCTGCTTGGCCCGTCCGATCTGAAACCGTCAGACGAAATAGGGCGAGGCGCAGGGCTTCAGCGCATTGTTTCAGTGCAGCTGTAACCATCTGTCAGCCTCGTCCGGGGACCTGGCAGCTGCTACGAATAGACGTGAGGTACTTTGTCAGTGGTGGCCTTGCTGGCTTGAGCCAGGTACCCTGTGTCCGGTACCTCATAGGGCCGCCCGCGTACAGTGCTAGGTAAAACAATCTGCAGAGCGCCCCCCCCGCCTGACTGGGTGGCAACGGCCGCCGTCCCGTTGCATCGGTTATCGAGGGGATGCTAAAATCAAGATTGATCGAAAAGGCGCGATTTTATCTGATTGCCGTTTCTTTGTTTTTCCATCGTGTCTTGTCCGTCGGCACTACTCCGATTAACGCAGACGTTGCTCTAACTAGCCCAAAACGCCGAATTGTCCCCGAAGCCGTCGCTACGAGGGGCTTCAAGCCCGGGTTGTGGAGCACAAAAACTCGAAAGATATTTAAAAACACCACTTGCCGCTCCCGGACGACAAGAGTCATTCACCTCGAAACCCATCTTACTCCCTCTTCATTCTTCTCTCCCCCTCACCCGCATCTTTGTCGTCTTTTCTTCTCTCGTAGGCACCCAACTTGGACAAAAGCGTGCTTTGTGTCACATTTTTACGCAGACTTGCTAGCTTCGAGGCTCAACACTCATTAATATACCACTGTTGTTGACCAAGAAGCTTTTGCATTCTCAATTTTGACTCCTTTTCTTTTTCACAAAGTGATAAGTACTACAGGGGCCGCAAGCACAGACGCAATGGCTACCAACGACCACATCCTCACCTTGTCCTGCCCGGACAGACCCGGCATCGTCCACGCCGTCACCGGCGTCTTTGCCTCGCACGGCCACAACGTGCTGGACCTGCAGCAGTTCAGCGACCCCGTGTCGGAGCGCTTCTTCATGCGCGTGCACTTTGGCCCGGCACCTGCTGCCGAGGCCATCGCCGACGCGACGTCGACGGCGCACCTCGAGCCGGCCTTTGCCGCGCTGGCCGCCGACTACAAGATGGAGTACGACATCCGCCCGGCGGCGCGCAAGATGCGGGTGCTGCTGATGGTGTCCAAGATTGGCCACTGCCTCAACGACCTTCTCTTCCGCATGAAGACTGGCCAGCTACAAATCGAGGTATACACTCCACGGCACGCAATCACGCAAGCTAACCCTTCCAACTAACACCGAGCGCACGCCCGCAGATCCCTCTGATTGTGTCCAACCACCCCGAATTTGCCGCGCTCGCGCAGAGCTACAACATTCCGTTCCTGCACCTGCCCGTGACCAAGGACACCAAGACGCAGCAGGAGACGCGCATCCTGGAACTCGTGCGGGAGCACCAAATCGAGCTCATTGTGCTTGCGCGTTACATGCAAGTTCTGTCGCCGATGCTGTGCACCGCCATGAGCGGGCGCATCATCAACATCCATCACTCGTTCCTGCCGTCATTCAAGGGTGCCAAGCCGTACCATCAGGCGTATGAGCGCGGCGTCAAGATTATCGGTGCCACGGCGCACTTTGTCACGGCCGACCTCGACGAGGGCCCCATTATCGAGCAGCGCGTCACCCGCGTCGACCACTGCATGGGGCCCAAACAGCTGACCGAGGAAGGGTCCAACATTGAGAGCCAGGTGCTGGCGGCGGCCGTCAAGTGGTATGCGAACAGGAGAGTGTTTTTGAATGGCTCCAAGACGGTCGTGTTTAATTAGAAGAGGAACAGCAGTGTGTTTGTTTGTCACAGAGGGCCGGTTGTTTGCTGGTCGGGGCCTCGGGCTCTGGACCAAGTTGGCCGTCGAGCATGGGCGAGATGGCCACAAAGAAAAGCTTGTGAGAATTCTCCCATAGGGGTGGGTGTACGAGGAAGGGGAAAGGTTAGGAACAGTAGACGAAAACAAAAATCAAAAATCAAACCAGTAACATTCATCTGTAAGACAAGCTCAGTGGAGCATAGACATGTCCGATACCCTTGACCGTCGATCCGTCCGTCAAGAATGGTGGCGCTCCGATGCCCTGGTACAAGGGTAATGGCAGCAGGACGACATCGGGTTGATGATGGCCCCGTTTAGGCGGGATTTGACATTTTTCTCTTGCATGTTCGGCGTAATCATTTCCAACGGATGCAGATTTGCGACCAGGAGTGGCTGCAAGTATGTCTTCGTAGGCTCCGGCAGCAGTCGCTTGATGTACGCCAAGCCAGGTCACGACCGTGCGCCCTTGCAGCTAATTAATTACCAGCAAAAATATCTTCCAGTATATTAAAGGAAATAGGCTTGACCGCACTTCGTGGCTGTCTCCGAATTTAGCCCCGAATTGACCCGTCAGCGAATGCACCCCAACGTTACCCCCATCATCAGAGCTCATCCCTGCAACCAACAAGCCTCTTTTCCGTTGACCGCTGGTATCAACCTCGACAGTAACCTCGACAGCGAGCCCCCTTTGAAAGACCTATACGTAGGTATTCTGCGAATATGGACTGCTTACCAGCTCGATCAAGTTCGCAGCCAAGACCGATGGCTCGGGTCCCCGCCCATCAGCTGCGGTGCGTCTCTTTGACTGCCGTTATTTCCAATCAAGGCAAAACAGTTTGCTTTCTTAACTCAAACAAGCGTAAGCCAGGTTCTCTACGACACACCGTGGTTATTACTAGGTTTATTCCCCTCTCTGGGAACCGACCAACTGGAGCCCGCGAACGATGTGGGATTGCCGCGAAACTAATATAACAAAAAAGAGGCCGAGTGTCCTTTCATTGTTCCATACTGAATTGACGTCTCGCCATTGCATCCCTCTCACGTCGTATCACGTCGCCATCTACACAGCACAGTAAACGTTCAACGTATTGCGCACGACTTGGTAGTTGGCATAATCCGAGTCTCGTCAACGCCGGACCAGCATCTTCTTTCGAGTGGAAACCCCCAGTTTTTTCCAAACCTGTATAGACCATAACACAAGATGGGCGGCGTTCCCTCCGTCCCGCAGGACAAGTCCCGCCAGATCCAGGTCATCGCCGTCGGCTACTCCCGCACCGGCACAACCTCCATCTCCATTGCCCTCGCGCATCTCCTCCAAGGCCCCGTCTTCCACGGGGGCAACCACTTTTTTCAGCGTGAAGACGGTACGTTGGTCTTTCTTGCCCGACCCCTCTCCCCGCACAAAAAAAAACAACCAACACTGACCACACACACCCTCTCCACTAGCATGGATGCGCGAATGGTGCCGCATCATCTCCTTGGACGGCCGCGACCCTGCGCTCTTCTCCGCCGGCCTGCGCCGCACCCTCGCCGGCTACGCCGCCGTCGCCGACGCCCCCGCCTACATGCTCCTTCCGGAGCTGCTGGCGCTGTACCCCGACGCCAAGGTGGTGCTGGTCACGCGCGACCGCGCCCGGTGGTACGCGAGCATGGCGCCCATCATCAACAACCTGTCGGTGCCGATGCGCGCGCTCGACGTGCTGCTGTGGCCGTGCCCGACGTGGCGCTGGCTGCCGACCTATCTGCGGTGGGCGACCGAGAGGTGAGTGCGCCGTCTTGATGCTCGCCGAGTATGCATCATCGGGGCAGAGCTGACAGTAGTCCAGAGAGGCGACGCGAATCGGCCAAGGATTCACACCAGGTACGTACCCACCCTTTCTCTCTTTGATCGTTGGAACAAGAGCCGCCGCTGATCAAAAGCGGCCGAGTAGACATGCTGGACAAGCACAATGACTGGGTCCGTCAGCACGCGCCCCCCGGACGCTTCCTGGAAATGGACCTGGACGAGGGCTGGAAGCCGCTCGCCGAATTCCTCGGCGTGCCTGTGCCGGACGTGCCCTTCCCACGGGCCAACGACGCCGCCGAGGCCGACGCCGTCGCGCGGCGCGTGCTTCTGACCGCCGGGCTCTCCTGGGCCGCCATCCTGGCGGCGGCCGGCGTGGCGGCGTGGCAAGCGTACCACCAGCTTTCGCAAGGGCATGGCGGTGCGCTGTTGAGGCTTTGGGGAGGGATGCGTGGCGGCGCGCAGCGTGGCGGGTTTTTATTTGATCCTCTTTTCCAGTACTTTTAGATTGAGCGTTGGTATTGTTTGAAACGGGTGTTTGGTGTTGAAATCACGTCATGCATGCATAACATTTACATTTCATAAAGAAATCTCCACCGGATGCACATTCCTGTATCACACGATCCGCCGTCGTATCCGCCTAAAAGAATATGCCGCATACTCAGTAACAAGCTTACAGAAACGAGTCTCTTTACTAGAATGGCTCATCAACACCGAAGAGGTGGTGTAAAAAGAACTGTCCCAGGACTTATTTCTCCGCCGCACAAAAATGCACGACTTCACGACACACACCATGCATGCTCATGATTCGCAACCTTCGGTCCTCCCACCACATCCCACCGAGCAACTATGGTGCAGGAGCAAAAAAACAAAGAACCAATCTCAGAGGACGGAGTCGAACCGCCGACTTTTCGATGACAATTATTCAATTACAGTCGAACGCCATGAACCAACTAGACCACTCCGAGTATCTTGGTTGCTTAAGGACAGAGCGAAAGTGACTAATAAACCTGCTCTTAACCTGCGCAAGCATCCCTTCACCGGTCTTCACACGTGCGATTTCATCACTTCGTCTTATTCCCTGTACTCTATCCCATTCTATAGCGCAATAAACCAGTCAACTCTCACCATCATACAACTACTTACCCACCGCCATTACAGACCTCCCATCACCACCATCACTCCAACACCCTCCCCCTCCCCCTCACCCCGTCCACCACCTCCCACACCCTTCTCGCCACCTCCTCCATCGTTCCTGCTGCACTCACCATCCTCAAATCCCCCACCTGCCCTCCCTCACTCAACCACCCCTCCTCCCCCGTCAGCCCCTCCACCAGCTCCCCATCTCCGTCCCTCCCTCCATTCGCCAACGCGCCAAACAGCCGCCTCACCTGCCGCTGCATCGCCTCCTTTTCGTACACCTCGTCGCCCCAGCCCCCGCGCGCCCGCGCCGTCACCTCGTCCAGGTCCAGGAACACGACGCGGTCCGGCCACGGGAGCCCGACGTCCGGAGCGCGCGCCCAAGGCAGGCGCAGCCCGGGGAGACCCTTGGCAGCCGAGTAGACCATGCCCGAGTGCGTGTAGCGGTCGCAGACAATGTTGGTGCCGGCCTCGAGCAGCGATTTCATTCCTTCCCTTCATGCGTATGCTTGTGTTAGCTTGCAATCTTGCAACGTTGTGATGTGGGCGCGGAATTGGAAAACGTACGCAGCCTCCCAGCGGTTGGCGCTATAGAGCAGGTGAATGACGTGATCTTCCATGCGAACGGCGCCCTTGAGATAAGAGTCAATCATTTGGCCTATAGGTGTTGTGCGGTCTACATGATTTGACATTAGTCCAACGTTCCAAAGTTTACGCTTGGTACAGCGGCATCAGCCAACGCGCCACGAGGCGCCATCAGCAGTCATATGCGGGCCTGTGATGCCAAAGAGTAAACTCACCTGGAAAGCGCATCAGCTTGACCGGTCTGCCCTGTTCCAAAAATTTCTGCTCCAGGAGCTTCGCCTGCGTCGTCTTGCCGCTGCGGTCCAGGCCCTCGAGCACAATGAACGCGCCGCGTTGGGGTTTCACGGTCACTTCCCCCCCAGTCGCCGACATGCTGTGAGCTGTTTCTCTGTTCTCTTGAATATAAAACAATCCACTTTCAAGAGCTTGTGTCGCCGCTCACAAAATGCAGTACAATTGACAAATGAAATGTTGGTTGTTGGGCCAAAGTATAAGATGCACAGGACACGATGGGACGTGTAAAGTGGAGCGGGGTCGCACGCGTTACTGGTTGTTCGCTGAATCGCTGGCGACATGATCTTCCTCCTCGGCCTATCGCCGCACTTTTTTTGTTAAGCCACGTTCGAGAGCCCTCTCCTACCAGCTCATTCAGTCGCCTCATCACACGGACTGCACAGACATATTCACGCGGTTGCTACGTCGCAAGATAGTTTAAGAAAGTATCAAAGGCACTCAATTAGGTAAAATAAACTCATCAACTCGCTAATGATCCCGTGCAGATACTCCTGAAACCCGTTCCAAATATCCATACCGTTCCCAAACAAGAAATCTAAACAAAAACATGCTTCCCATATACCAAATTTCATAACTTACTGTGCACATGGTAACCATGATCGCACGCGCATCCCAAGTCCCATAAAGTCCTTTTTTGGACTGTCGTAACCATTTATGTCGTAACAAATATTCTCAAACTTACTGTGCATATGATGATCCGTCATTGCACGCGTGTCCCATTTCATCAGATCCTGCCCTATCCGGGCCTGATTCTGTGTTCCCTTTTTTTTTTTTGCGCCTGTTCCTCCCTTTCCGTCACCTGTAGATCGTTAGTAACCCCAGGGCCGAAGCCGGGCTCTGCTGTGGCGCGGCGCTGCGTTAGCTTATGGCGAGTAGACTGCCAGCGAGAACTAATCGGCGAAAGCCTCTAGCTTTGCGGATTGTCGTTCTGCGGAGCACTGCCCGGCTCTTGCACCAGCCACCCAAGACTTCAAGGCTTGGGAAGCGGCGTGCATGAGACCGAAAGCAAGCAGGGGAGTCGGCCTTTTTATGCCGTTTGATGTGTATGCATCCGGTGTGCAGGCAAGCTCATGTCTCCAAGACACAAGGCAGGCGAGCACTCCAGTGACTTCATCAAACGCTCTCGACGCTGTGTAGGCAGGCCGAGGTCTCGGCGACTGCACCATTGAATGTGTGTGCTTCCGGTGTGCAAGAAAGCTCATGTCTCCAAGACACAAGGCAAGCGAGCACTCCAGTCACAGCCTCACATTCAAACAGTCGCTTCCGCCTCGTCCTTGGCGCTGCCACTCTCCCAAAGCTCAAAATTCTCCTGGATGCCCTCGATGGGCTCCAGGACAGCGGCCTTTGCAGAGCCCTCAGCGGGCTTCTCGACGAGCTCGTCGAGCTTCTCTAGAATCGGATCTAGAGAAGCATTGCCGAGCTTCGGCGCAAACTCGAAACCTGCGAAGGCCGAGTTATCCTCGACCTCGGTCTCCTCGTCCTCGTCGACGAGGAACACCGAAGTCTCATCGCAACCCTCCGCGTAAAAGTCGCGGGGGTTCAGCTCGGCCAGCGGAGCTCGCTCCGAGAGCTTGGTCGAGCGGCGGGGGGTGGCGGGGGTTGCCTGCGCGGCATACCCAGGAGGGGAAACATTCTCCTTGTCGCAACCGTCATCGCGGTCGCGCTTCGCCTTTGCACTTGTCTCCTCGTCCGAGGAGATGTCCAGCGTGCAGGTGCTGTGCTGGAGCAGGTTTGTCATTTCCTGCTCCGGGGTGTCCTCGTGGATCTCGAAGAACCACGCTGCCTTGGAGCCGATGTCCTTGCCACGGCTGAGACGGCTCTTGCTCTTGCCGTGGCGGTTGGCGGGCTTGATGGTGCTCTTCAGGGCACCATCGACGGACCATGGCTTGGCCTTGGCCGAGCCGGTCAGAGAAGCGGCGGGGAGGCGGCGGCTGGAGAGCAGCCCGGTGCGCTTTCCCTTGGGCGATCGACCAGCGGGAGCAGAAGTTGCAGCAGCAACAACGGGGGTCGGCTTAGAGGCCGCGGACCGATCGAGCTTTGCCCGCTGCGACTTGGGGATCAGCGTCTGGCGGGGGGTCGAGACCCGAGCGGGGCTCGAAACGGAAAGAATGTCGGGCAGTGTGGCCGACGAAAAGTGTGTGTTAAGGGCGAAGCCCGAAGGCTTCGCGATGCTCAGGCAAGGGGCGATGCCCTTGCTGCGCTTGTTAAAAACGGCTGGGGCTATGTTCTCCCAGTCGTTGGCGAGCAAGTCTGCTTTGCGCTTGCTCACCGTGTTGACCGCTGTGAGATTTGTTAGCTCATGTTGAAAAGATTCTTATGGAAGGAGACTCGCAACCAGGAAGCTCTTTTATATCACGAGTTGGAGGATGTGGGAGATGCAGAAGAAGACGTACCATTCTGGCGGTTCTTGCCGCTGACGAGGCCGGAAAGGCGGGCACCGTCAAGAGGGGCAAAAGGCTGTCTAGCGATGGCGGCCATTTGCAAGTTGTTAAATTTAAATTTGAAAATTTTAAAAGAGGAAAGTTTGTAAAAGTTTGATTGTTTCCCAAGTATGTGGGAGGCGGCGAGTGCAGTGGAGTCGTTGAAGCTGTTGGAGCTGTTGTAATCGATTCTGACGTTTTTTTAATCGTGTTCAAGAATATTTTGTCGACTGGGCCAGGAGTGAGTCGTATAAATACTGTATTGACGTTGCACGATATCTGGCCAAAGTCGTCGTCGCGAGCCTAGCATATGAGGCGTTGAGGTTGGACGAAGAGGAGGATGAAGCGAGAGAGATCGAGAAGATGGGAGGGATGGGGGGCGCAACAGGGTTAAGTGTAGCGTGGGACGAGTTAAAGTAGGACGCGGGCGCGTGGTGGAACGTGGGACGTGTAGGAGCTGTGGTGTGAGCAGCTACGGTGCAAGGACACTAAAAACGCAAGTCCCAGACGCTGTGGCCGTGTAATACAATGGGGTGGGCCGCCTGAAAAGGTCGCAGAATAGCTAGGCAGCCAGCGAGTGAACGTGGCAGTGCTGCTATCCAAGCTGGTTCTTTTCTCTAGTCTTGTGAAGTCGGGAAGCAACAGTAAGTCGAGAAGAATAGAGGATGGAATAAAGCGGGATAATGTTGAGGGAGAAATGGCCTCGACAGACACGCAACGAGATTACATTGAATAGCAGCACCGTTCGATTTTACCGGCGCAGAGGACGCTAGGTAGGCGCCGCCTGGCCACTGGCCAGAACTTGGTGGGTGTGGGGTAGCCTAGGCTGCCTAGTCCAACAATGCCCAGGCTGTGCCGTCGCGCTCCCTTGCTTGGCCAGGCGCGTTTTCATTAAAAAGACCTGCCTTTTTTCATTATATTCGGTATTATGCAAGCCCTTCTGCATACGATAAAGAGGCTGTTTGATTGCCATTCAAAACCAAGACGATATTATCCATCGTCTAACTCACACAGGGCTCACCCACAATCGTCCTGTACCTCCTCGGCTTCCTCGTTCCTTGTGCATCACCAACCTGCACTATTCCTCGCATTTCTGCCCCCTTTGGCTTCCACTTGCATCTGCATAGCCTCTTCTGTACTCCTGTGCTCCTACATTTATGTTACTTCCGTACTTTTGTACGTCCCCTTTTCCTTGATTTTCGTGCTTCCCTCAAGCAACTTGCATCACAAACGCCATCGCTCTTGTCCTCTCCTCGCCTCTACCCGCATCTGTACAACTTTTGTGCAAGACTGTCACAACCCCTGCATAATCCACCAAAAGCAAAAAGACGCCAATCCAACACGAACATGCAAGACCGACTTTTAATTCTTTTTTTTCTTGCTGCTACTGCAACCATGGTCGCTGTCATGCTACTGCAGCCTACAACCTGCTTGGAACCAATTGCACCGCCCACACACTTGTCCATCCTCCTGCAAGGCGAGAATAGCTCCGACATGCCCCCCTTTGTCCTTGCCCCGAGCCCTCCTTCCCTCGTTTCCCAACCAGCTCTCCCCTCCTTGCGCAGAATCAACAGCAAACCCGAACTCGAGCCACAGCGGTGACTCGAATCCATGAGAAGCGGTCCATCTCGCATCATGTACGGAGTTACCTGTACCTCATCTTCTCGACAATAACCATTCTTCGTTCGCTTTTAATGGTCCACGCGAACCCCCACCTAAAACGATCACCTTCTGTCCATCACGTCTCAAAGCCCCTCGAGCATGTCCACCCCCATAATCAATTGTGATCCTCGCGCCATCATTTGTCGCGGGGGCGATCCACTCACGCGCATCGTCTTGCCGCATCCCAGATAGTGGCATTGTCAACGCCGCTTCTCTTTATCACCAGTCACACGTCGAAACCCATCGCTGTATCGATCGCATTTCTCTCAGGTCAACTAAATATTACAAACGACTGATACTCCTGTAGCAGCACTCCAGCAACCCCGTCACCTCTCTCACGGGCAACTAGGTCGCCTATTCCGCGACCATTCGCACCAGCATGGCCACCAAGTCCCAGCCAGCGCCGACTTATACCAATGAATCGAGTCTCACAGCCTTCTTTCAAAAGCGAAATGATAACTGTAACCTCGTGAAACAAATCTTCTACCCATTACTCGTATCTACAGCAAGCCATGCGGCAGTGTTCAATCGGACAGGTAGGCCAGCTTTCCGCCGACATCGTCCTGCTATCCACTGTGCTGAGCCTCTTCCCCACCCGGCCAGATGTCGCGACCGGCCTCCCTTCAAGGTTCCAACGCACAACGAGTTTCAAAAGCCTGCTGTCGACCCAGGAAAGCCCTCCTTTTCCCGGTCTTCAAAGTATTAAACCGTCGCGTCGCGTCCTCTCCCCTTCCTGCAAAAAAAAAACCGCGTCCATAGCACTGTGAGAGCAGCACACCGTGAGCACCCTTCAAATCCAATCGTATTCTCTAGACGCTCCCATGGACTTCCTGGCCCCTGCACGTCGTCTTTGTGGCCATGTCTGGCCTGTAACGATGCCCCGCATGACCTTGGCTCAGAAAGTTGGTCCTCATCTTCTATGCGCCAGCCTCTCGAGCTCGAGGCGCTTCCCACCACGTCCGTCGCAACGAGGATCGAGTCCACAACCATGGGTTGAAACAAGTTTTTCCGCTAGCAGACTGCTTCCTTGCCAAGAACCATCAAACTCGAAAGCATTGGCTTTGCCCAGATTGTAGCTCGCGGCAGGCAAGCTCTCTGCTGTTGCTGTCAACAAGACTGCATTCCAGCCAATGTCTTGCGCTGGGTCGCCTGCGCCAGTCACATTACCCCCCCAGATCTAGCATTGACTTGCCATTGTCTGCTATATGGAGGTATATTGACCGTTTCAATCACGTCACTGGGCCGTCAAACGTGACTGCTTCACTGGCGCCAGCAGCGCCTCTACCCCCGTCGCAATCCAATGTTAGGCTATCATCTTTAGATGCTGACCCAAGTCTCGACGGCATGAGTCACGTCATAGATGCCCATGTCACCGATAATATGCAAAGTCTTAATCGCAGGCTGCTTGCTGATTTACCTCTGGCAACTTCGTCAAGTGATACCACCACCCACCCGATCATGGTGGTCACGATAAAACGGCTCGCGGACGTTGCATTCATGTCACCAAACCGCTGCCTCTTTCCTTTTGTATAGTATGATATGTATTCTTTTAACTATATTTGCAGTACCACATAGGTCTATTCTGGTCTTTGTATTGGTGTAGTTCACATCACTACACGCTGGCCTTGTCTAATCGTTCACCTCGCTTAATGGCAGGAGCGACAGGAGAATGCTTTGTTGAGGACTGGATCTTTGGATCATCATCTAGGAGACAGGATGCTCCAATACTAAGATTTATATGCTCTGGGATCTCCTTCACAGAGAAGCAGGGTGCGCTAGCCTGGACGAATCCCGAACGTGGCGAGGAAGTTCCGTCAGTGCACTCGACAAGGGTATGATCGGGTTTTGGTTTTGGGCTTTTATGACAAACGTCTTCTTGAAGATCGTGCTCTTCTGCTTTCCGTAGCGAACTAGTTTCTGACCGAGGGTCATGATGCAGTTGGTGCTCCTTGAACTTGCCGCCCCTCACAACAACGACGGTTGGGTCGTCTTCGAGGGTATGCTCTGGCTGGATGATATGACCAGACGCAACTTGAGGATCAGCCGCACACAATACTGACTGTGATGGATTGGGCGCTTCAATGACAACTTGTGGAGATGTAATATTGATCATGGGAATGTTTCCATCGGCCGGTTGACTTCAGAATATGAGCATTTTTCCACGGCTAGCAAGGAAGATAACATACCGCAGCATGGAGACTCCAACTGGATCAATCCTTATATAAGGGATCGGGTCTTTGGGTTCCTCACGCGACTTTTTCGGCTGGGTGCTTGATGCGGTGCCGGCGTTTGAGGGAGCGTAGGCCATCAACCCTTGACTTGTAAAGGCCGGAAACCCTCGACTTATATACCATGGAAACTGAACGGGATAGCGTTGCTGGTGATGCTTCTCTCGAATCATGATCTCATGTTCACTTCGTCGAAGTGTTGTACATGGGCAGCAGGCTGCGTCTACCACGTCGTCGATAGAGCTGCCTTTGATGCCGTAGGCTGCTCGAACAGTTGCTTGCAATCGAGCAGCAGGAAATCCATAGACTTGTCGTGTTAGAAAGTCGATATACAATAAACCACACTATATTTACATGGGGCAGTAGCCACATAGAAGCAGCAGTCCGAGTTGAACCAGCCAATGTCTGGATCTTTCTGGGCGTCGTAGCCAGCGAAGGCGTTCTTCAGGCGTGCCCAGCTCCGGCTGTACACGCTGCAGGGACAGAGACAAGTATACATAAACGAAGGAGGAATCGGTTCACTCTCCTCACGAGATGCAGGCCAGTGCCATTCGTGTCTGCGCTCCAATTCGAATGCCATCTCGATGCGAGCGGAATTTTCTGGTCTGTAGAACTCGTGGGATATTTGATGGTGCCAGGCGGGAGCGCGGCGAAGGGGATGATGATTTGAACGAATTGCCTGGACAACCGACCGAGACATAGTCGACGGTGTCAAGCTCGTGTTGCAGGGTCAGGTGTAGAGAGCATACAAAGAAAGTACCTCGAAATAGTAAAAGACAGTGATGGCAGCCAGTATGTGCGCGGACGGCGACAAACGAAAGCAAAGGCCAGATATTGGATAAAGAATATATGTGTTGGTTGTTGGATGATAGATTGTAAATGGGGTTGAAAGAAGGGGCAATGTCGTTAGCTCACAGACAGAGGCTGTTTGCAATGGCAGGTGCAGGTTGATGTGCTGATGTTGCCAGCTGCGAGCCTGGACAGCATTGCCTGATGGAAGCACCTGGCCAGCCAACCCATGATGCCGGGCTGTTCTTTTTGAGCTGATGAGAGATGGATAATTCAATAGGCTACATTGCTGGAGCTATTCGTACATTCGTACAAACTATTAATATTGCGGGCAAAGGAGGCCAAAATGGCCAGCATACCATACACATACCCCTACACTACCCTACAGCATCTAAAATATGGGAGAAAATAGATGAATACTGGAAAAGAATCTGTACATAAAGGTGTGCAGCAGAATGACGTTTCTCCGTGCGAGCATTTTGGCAGAATGGGCGCTTTTGCTCAACAATGGCGGGTGCTTGGAATGCCGATCTCGCTTGCTCGCCAACGGCGTTCCAAAGTGGATGGCACTCAAAAGTACCCCAGAGCACGGTGGCGCCCAATGAGCGTTGGTGATGACTTGCAACTTGCCACGCCAACTTGCTCTTGTGGGACAAGCGAAGGTGACCGCAATGCAAGTCAAGCAGAGGTGGCTCAGGACAACGTAGGCTGCGTATATCCGAAATTGAGCGCCCCCCAACTGCCGTCACCAGTAGACGGAGGAAGTAATCAGGCATGGAGCGACAATGCAATTTATATCTCATGGAAAAACACGAGGGAAAAGTTAAAACCCCTGGGAAACTTGAAAAGTCTGGATTAGATTACCATGCCGTTGAGGGTGGATCTCGCACCATTATTGCCTGTCGAGTAGATGGGCGTGGCAATTTTAAAAGTGCTCGGATATGCCGATCGTCCAGGACAAACTTATAAAAGCGTTGATAAGAGTATCCGTAACAGCGCCTCGTTTTCGGATTCAAGAGCTGGTGGCCGATGCGTGGGTGGCAGCCGCGATTGACGCTATTTAAATAGATCCCGCGACAGCTGCAGACAATGGTCTTGTAGATCTCTTTGCGGACTTGGCTTGGCCCTACGAGTCTCTTACAAAAGCGATGGGTCAGATGGCTGCCCGTGGCGAAGCTGTGCGATGTGCGCAAGACCTACAAGGCAGGCAAGCAGGATGGTGGAGCAGAATGTAGTCAACGACTGCGCCCTCCATTCTCATGAGCTGTTCTGTGAAAGGTCATTCAACCTCACTACTACATGGTGTAAACTTTCAGTATATCTGTCAGCTGCTTGACAATAGATCGAGTGCATGTGTACGGATGATGGCCGGGCGAGGGTCAAACGGTGCCTCTTCCCTGTAGTGAGCGGAAAGCGGCGCAAGGCGGGCATTATCTTGCTCTCTCTCAACGCTGAACAGCAAGAATAAATAGTTTGCGGAATGTCGAGGCTAGCCAACTGCTAGTCTCTTTGTAGATTGTCGGTGTCGCATCCAGAGAGCGCAGACGGTGGCAAGTAGTTGAGTGGCACAGTGGATGCTGCGCCCGGCAAGATCACGTACTTTCGTAGGGTGTTCGCCTCAGGGCCCAGTTGGAGGGGGGCTTGTGAGAGGATAAATTCGGGGCTGATGGTGGAGGCAAGATACGGGCAAGCCACGAGATGAAGGAGGAGGGTGGGCGAGCAGATGGAAAAAGAACGAGACAGGAAGCAAGGCCAGCGCCAAAACAATAATAATTACTGGTAGCAAGTCTTGGCATGGTAAGGCCAGCCCCGCCGGAAAAAGTTTAGCCTAGGTCCCACTGCAGCCACCACTAGGTAGGTAGGTACTAAAAGAAGTGCACTAGAGCCAAGTCGACCTGCAAAGGTCCACTAACAACGCTCCCGAGGGGCGCTGGTTGCCTCTCTTGGTATTTTTGACAGCGCTAGCTTCAGAGGGTGCAGCGGGTGGCTCCAGCGCTCCTGCTGTGCCTGGCAGCCGCAGCCCACAACTCACTCGCCCCAAGTTTTTAGCGCATGACTTCGGCGCAGCAGAACCTAACGATTCAGCGATATTATCCATTGGATCAGCATCCGTATTCGCCTCGTCTTTGTAAATGCACCACGTTTTGGATTTGTACCTCTCCTTGTTCATTATTACAAGCTCATGATTCAAATGTAAGATGAAACTGGACCTCGCGCAAGAATATCACCCATCTGCCTGTCGATATCGCCCGTTCCGTCTCCGCACTGTCGCTATCCCCAAGCTTCTCCATCTCTACAGCCCTCGAATCTATGACAGCATGAGCCTTGAATTTCCCATCCCCATCATGTTACGTTTTCAGCCGAGTTTTGTTGCTCTACCCACTTGTTTCATCGCTTCCATTACTCGTAGAGACCAACAATTCACCGTTAATCGCGGCACATCTCCCCGCGCGCTAGCATGCAAAGGGCCAAAGGGTACCTGCTTGTTCGAAGGGAGCGGTCTCGTCACTTGACCCCCCTATGTGCATGTGCGTGCCAGCTGCCAGTTGCCAACCAAAACAAGCGTCCTCTTGGCCACGACAAGTTGCTTGTTTGCTTCCACCTCTCTTCTTCATTCTCTGAATCGAAAATAAAAGAACTTTTGTTCCTCTCTGCTATCTGCGTCCTGTCAACCCCTAGTTATCGGCCCATTCGCCGGCGCCAAGACATCATTTTGCCCTCGTCGACGCTACACCGGCCACTGGCAGGGTTCTTGCTCCCATCTGTGTGACCTGACCATACATAGGTACCTCCATAACTTGCCACCACGCGCCCCAAATTACTACCTACCTACGTTGCTGGGCTCCCCCTCTCCCTTTCTTCTCTTTTTTCAAGAACAAGAATTCCACCCTCCTTTCCGATTTCCATACTTTGTCTTCTTTTCGTCCCATCTCGGCCTTGGCCTTCCATTCTGTCCCTTTCGCCTTCCTCCGTTGCTCTGGCCCGGCCTTTCTGGCGCTCTGCATTGCTCGTGTTTTCCCGCGTTGCTTTGCTCCCAGTTAGCGCCCGTCTCAACAAAGTGTAAGTGCCACCATCCATTGAGGAGCCATCCATTGTCCAAGCCATTGCCTCCGTGTGTCAAACGGCCATTTGTTCTACTTTGCTCGGCGGCTTTGGCAGCCTGCTGGCTCGCCACATGTCACATTTATCCATTTTATTTTTCGTGGCTAAACCATCTCTGCAGACTCAATCTCTACCATCCATTGACGTGCGGCATCTTGTAAACGATCACCTACTTGCACCTCAACACGACGACAAAATGACCAACGACAACAAAGACTCCCAAGCACAGCCTCTACAGTTTACCGCCCCCGAAAAAGCAACCCTCTCGACTGCCACCACTGTCTGTGTGATGCCGGTCGACGCTACCACTCCTCGCTCGGAACGCAGCAGCAATCCCTTTGACACGGATGTCGAGGCTGCCTTGATCTCCCAAAGTACAACCCGCAAGAGCTGCCACGTCACTAGAAATGGCGAGTGCCAGGTTTGGCCTGGCAAGCAGCACTGGAAGGATAGGGCCAAGGATGCCAAGATTAAGCGCAGCTGCACCTACATGTCGAGGCTCAACCATCGCCAGAAGATTGCTGCAAAAGTCCTCCTCATTGCCCTGGTTATTGGCATCGCCGTCGGTGTTGGCTTTGGCGTCAGCAAGCCACTTGGTGCCCCGATCTGGGGCAAGAAGGATCCCTAAGCAGTCAGCGCCCATTTTTCATTCTACACGACCTCAACATTATACACGAAGACGGGCACGCCAATATTTTTCTACACAGCATACCAGAGACACAAGACATGCTCGTCACATTTGATATCAGGCGACTCTGGCCAAGAAGCGGGGTCAGGCGTCTTCTAATTCCGCTTCTGTACATACAGACAAGGTTTTCTTGACGGGTCTCAGCAGATTATGGCGTTTGGGAGTTTCTTTTCGCATCATGTCCAATATGAAACAGCTACAAGTCATTTTGTGAGGCAGTTAGAAGTTGCATCGCGCCGAAACGGCCAAAGAATCATTCTACTTGCGGCCAGTGCATAAATAGAGCATGCCGCCCCAACTACTGCGTACTTGGCCTTGATCTACTCTGTGACTGTACTGATTATTCGTGTATGGACGCGGCCGTTTTGATGATTGACGAAAACGGATAGCCTTGCCCAGAAAATGAATCAAATTTTGCTATCAGAGGGCTGCAGCAAATTCCACTGACTATGCCATGGCTCGATAAGAGAGCCACACATTTCGCCTGTTCCCAAGACATGAAGGACAAACTGCCTGCCGCGAGTACAGAGAAGACTGACAGTCTGATATTCTTGGATGCGCGCGTGCAGGAAGCCAAGACACGGCGCGGGCGCGGGCCGCGTGCCCCCCCGTCGCACAAGCTGCGTGGCGCGCCTGGGCGAAAAAGCTTTGTGTGTTTTTGTTTTCCCTCGTACAGATAGGAAATGCATTGAAAATCTCTCCTCTTCTAATTCTTTCCTTTTCTTCTTATTGTTTGCAAAACGCATTGGTCATAGGCCTTTGCACAGAGACTTGTCGGGCGCTAGTTAGGAGAGCTTGTGCGCAGAGGGCAGCGTGTTGGTCGGTTAGCTCGCCACCCAACAGCAGCAAATTGGCCGGCTTTCAATCCCTGGACCTATAATCTAAACCCTCATCTTCCCCCGGGAGGTGGAGCTGAGAATCTTTTTTTGTACAACTCGCATGCCGCATTCGTGTCCGAACCGTGACGCAAGACACAAGGTCGGGCCGTCCCGGCGCGTGGGTGAAGTGAGTTTGCCGCCCGCCGTGTGGTCAGAAGCACTGTTTTGGGTGCGAAGGGCTTCTCGTCACGCCCGGCATCACTCTTCGAAACTCGGTCCAAAGAAACAGAGCCTCTGTATGACATTAATCCGGAATTATTCAGAACGACCTTCTCCGAAGTGGGCTTTATGAGTAATTTGGTAGTGTACAGGGCTGTCGCGCCTTTACACCATTCATCTGTGTAAAAGCCGCTTCTTTGGTGACTGAGATATCTCCCTTTTCGTTCCGTTGGCGCACAACTTGTATTCCGCTGATTTCTACATCGTTTAAAAAGACTGGAACATATAGAGCAGTGATGCGGTGACGTTGTTCGTCTTTCACTTCCGGCTCAAAGACACAGGGCTTCGTAGCCCAAACGTCACTTAGTCACCACCCGCATGCCATACCGTCTCAACTTCTCGTGCGTTCATAGAATCAATGCCCTATAAATGTGCACCTTTTTCTCTCATTATCCAATTGTAGAGTCTACAAGAGTTTGGCTTATATAGTTCAAGAAATTTCTCCCCATAACTTCCAGCGTCAAAACTCTCACCCAGCCAACAACCTCCTGAAGCAACCTCAACTCTAGCTCATTGTCGCCGCCACAGACATCAAGTCCCAGGAAGGATTAAAATTACAGAACATTGAGATGACACTTTCTCCAACACCCCATCCTGAGCCCCGGCAGGCTGGCTCTACCAACAGTCACAGCGCCGCTTTCCCCCATGACCTGCGGCTGCGTCTTGAAGCCCTTACCGAGCCGTGCGACACGAGCCGTGATAATCGCCCATTCACCGCCCATGCTGACCAGCCCAATCTAGCCCCTCACCACATGCCTAGTCCGGCCCCCTCTCCGCTCTCTCTCCCCTCCCCCGTCCTCCCCATCACTCACGACGACGCCGTCCCCCCCTTCCATGAGTCCCCCGCCACTCCTCCTCGTCGACTGACCCCCTCTCCGCAGACTGATCCCGCGCCGTACCCTCCACGCCACCAAGCCTCCAGCTCCGCGCGAGCCTCTCCGTTGGCGCTCCGTCTCGATACCACCTGCGGCCGGACGGCGGCGGCGGCGGTCCTGCAGCAAGAATGCAGCTACGACTCAGCGGACAACGACGACGACATGGGCTCGCCTCTGCCGCTGAGTGCCTCAAGCAGCGTGTTGAGGGAGCGCTATTTTCCCTCGGAGGAGGAGTGGGAGGAAGGGAAGCGGCCGCGGCGGTCGTCGGAGCATGACCTGCGGCGTGGGCTGATCCACGGCGAGCCGAGCACCAAGCCGGACATGCCGCTGTAAGAGCCGGGCTCTGGAGCCGTGCGAATTGCTGACTTAGCCGGCTGAGTGGCTGCCATAGGATGGCCTTTGCCAGACTCGCCGGGAGGACAGAATTCGAGAGCCCAGGGACGGACCTCGTTTTTCCCACTCGACATCATACCTAGGTAATAATTATGACAGGTTATCGTCTAAACTGACCCATATTGACCTTGTAAGAGAAATCGTCCGGCGAAGGAGTTGAAATCCATACAACATTTATAATAGAGCTATGTGAAATAGGACTGTGACTGAGCGGATCTGTTGACGAGACGAAATACAGTTCGCGAGCTGCTCCGTGAGTAATATTGTAGTTGGTGTAGGTGGTGTTATTCAGTGTTGAAGCACGGCGCAGCAAGGGGTGAAAAGAGAAATTCTCCTTCTCTCGACTCGGGTGCCGAGTAGAGCCCATATACGCAGGCGTTGGCGACCACGGCATGCGTTATCAGGCACATATCTGGTGGCTGTGAGCGCGTGAGAGTTTTGGCAATAAACAAGGCTTCAGTCCAACCCTCCCGGAATCGACGTCAGCAATCAGGGCAAGAGTTTGTCCGCTGCATATGATGTTAGGACCGTGTTGAACTTGAGACCGAGTGCTGGTGTGGGAAATATGTACTGATGTCAAGGCCAAGTTGATAGCACTTTCTGCTCTAACTCCCTGCCACCTTGTTAGTTAATACGGTTTCACTAGGAGCTAGGCAATACAAAGCCGTATGGGTCTTTTCTGCTCCTTTTACCCTCTTGAAAGAGACAAATATCCCGTCTCGCCAAAGCAGTAGTAGAATAATAAGCGGCCAAGGAAGGCATAGATAGTTTAGAGAAGTACAAACATAGCCTTGCTAACGTGCAAAGCGCCAGCCTCATGTCTTCAGTCTCATCATGTCACATATTTTTCCTCACCTGGCCTTTGATCAGTGCATCACATGTCTAACCTGTAGCGTTATAACCAGTAGCTTTTCTTATACGATTTAACTTTATTAGACTTTTTTTTGTGTATTCTGCTCTGTCGAGGTACAGCCAATGTCAAGTGTCTTCTCGGACACATAGCTGGTACTCTTCGCGACTCCTGTGCCCAACCTCGGCGAGTCAATTATTACGCACTCAGTTTCGTCTTCCGGTGTCTGTGCTATAGTCCAACTTCCACAGTACGGGGCTTTAAGGCAAGTCTCTGGCCGTGTGGACACGACGACGAAAGCCGCCAAGACATCGGCATATGGGCGTCTCAACAAGCCGTCAAGAGAATCAGAACAGGAAAAAGAGAAAGAAAAAAGGGTTTGTGTTCCTTCCCGAGGAACATGTCAGAGGGCCCACCAGTGAGAACGCTCTTTTTAATATACAGTATCCTCTATAAGCCCCAGTTCAATATTGGTTCTGCAGAATGCGAATCGGCGTCAAAGGAAAAAAGAGAGTGTCGTGTATGCTGACACAGCTTCGAGCATTCAAGTACCGCTACGCGACCTCGGGCTAGAAGGGCGACGTAGAAGTCGCAGTTTCCACCTCTCTACGTTGTAGAAGGCTCCCGAACAGCTCGTCGAATCAGACTGATTGGTACAGGAGTAGTGGCTCGCCGACGTTCTCGATTTCGGGAATCGTGCACTTGAGATCAAAGGCCTTGGATAGGACGATTTTGAAGATCTAGAGGCGTTGCGTTAGCAAAGGTCTTTCTGGTGGCGTCACATGAGCTACCTTTTGTACGTTGATACTATGACTGGTACTGGAAAAGATGAGAGCGGCTCGCATCGCCTTGGCAAAACGTCGCGCCTGCAAATTGTCAGCCATTGACGCGTATACGTCCAGGTTCGACGAGCAATCCGCAGTCTTACTTGATTGGAAATCTCCTCCTGATCTTGGATTGGAAAATTGACAAAGTGGTCGTACTTTGTGCCGACCAGGATGGGAATTGCCGTCTTGTTGAAGCCGCGGCCCTGCCTATACCACTCCTTGATGCTGTTGAGAGTGCTCTTGCGCGTGAGGTCAAACATGAAGAGGATGGCGACGGCGTCATTGCACACCAGTGGCAGCATGTTGACAAACTCGCGCTGACCGCCGAGGTCCCATATGGAAAAGGTAATCTCGGTGTTGCGGATGGAAATGGTCTTTTCCATAAAGTTGACGCCGAGCGTCTGGATGTAGTCCTCGTCCCAGCTGCCCTCGACGTACTTGACCATGAGCGACGTCTTACCGATCTGAGCGTCGCCGACCATGCCGACCTTGATGACGACGTGGTTGCGGCCGTTGGACGCCGCGGGTTCGCCCGAGCCCTGACGGCTGCCGCCGTACTCGCCGTGCGCACCGTGGTGCTGCGACGACGACTGGTTCGACATTTCGCTGCCAGCTCGCGACCCAGGCGCTGCCGACTGCGGGGCGCTGCCGCCACCGCTGTTACCGGGCACAGGGGGCGTGTACCGCGTGGCCGCCGGATCTTCGTTGTGGTGCTGCTGCTGCTGGTGTAATGGGCCGCTCGGTGATTGTGGCTCGTGCTCGTGTGCGCCGTTGTTGTGGTGAGGGTGGTGGTGTGATGAGGCTACTACCTGCGGCGAGCTGCCGAGGTCTCCAAGCGTATCGTCGAGGGTTTCTTGGGGTGCCACGGGCGGTACATCATCAGTCTCCATGGCGACGTAATGGTGTTGTTTATGTGCGGGTGGTAATTGTGGTGGTAGTGGTGGTATTCGTCAAGACAAAGAGAGGAGGGGAGAGATAGCAGGTGTGCAAGGAGGGCTGTTGGGTAGCCGCGCGGGCTGCAAGCGAATCGAGGATCGAACGTGGGGCGCGATCGAGGCAAGCGGCGAGGATGAATGTTTTGCAGCGAATTTGATTGTATGAAATGCACAACAAGAAGAACAAGAGAAGCTGCAAGAGTAAGGAATATTGCCAGTGGGTTTCGTTGATTGCTTGTGATGCAAGACTGCAGTTCGGGCGGTGGGCTGGCGCGCGACCTGAAAAGGACCCGGAATTTTAGAGGGGCCGGACCCCGGCAGCGCAGGCCAAGCGCCGCGTCCAGATGACGAAATGCAGCCAGCGGGATGTAATGTGGGCGACTGCCTTGAGATTGGATCGTTTTCCCAATTCCTGTCGAACAGTCCGTGAGCGTTGAGTCGTTATATGCGATGGCCCGGATACACGCGCCTCGAGGGCTTCAACGACGCCAAACGCCACCGCCAGTGAGAATACTTGAGGCAGACGGCATGTACTCAGGAGACGTCAAACCTCCCGTTTGAACATTGCTCACTTGCAATCGACTGGGATGCAAAGCACGACACAATTCACGATATCGTCAGTTGTTGGGCCTAGTCCTCTACCAGGAAGCATTGCCCAAGTTGTCAGCCAGCATCAGTCACCGAATACTTTGGAAAATGGGAGAGAGAGATTCTGACGGAATGGAGCTCTATAAACATACGAAGGAGGCAATTCGAAGGTTGTCACTCTCAGCGATGGAGAAGCTGCTTCGAGAACGAGCACTACATTGTGTCCAGGGTCGCGACTAATTTCTCTCCATGGTGTTTCCTCAGAATCGAGGCGGAACAATCTATATTCAAGACTATTTTCCCTTGATTCGGCAAGCCCAGATTTAGTGCCAGTGTCAGACATAAGTCTGATTCTGTTGACTTATAAACCCAAGTAGAAGAGAAGAGGAAAATTGCTTCAAGACAGCGGCTCCTGTCTATGACTGTACGAGGATCTCTCTAAAGCTCCGCCTACGAATCGCTGAGCGCAATCATGCACAGAAACGGCCAAACAGAGTATCTAAACTCCTGTCCCGAACTTGGTGTTTGAAACGAAACATTCTTTCTAATGGCCAGTTGCAGGGACTTCCCCTGCTTGCAGCCCCATGCGCCATGCTGGGCGAATCAAGATCAGCACGCCGTTTCACAAGGCTGGCAATGGCAACATTGTGAATTTGATCTGCATCCCGTATAAAACGCGTCAGTCTACCGTTGCTTACCTACGCTCGCATGCTCGCCAAACGGAGGGGGCGTCGTTGTGGTGCGCGTGGTACCTTGTACGTAACGGCGTGACAGGTTCATAGCATGGGTATGGTCGCTGGAGACTTCCGACGTCGCTGCGAACTTGTACGTACCAAGTTCAGATAAGGCAACGTCATGGGCGACGTGCAACAGGCGTGTTAGTTTCTGATAAACAAGAGCAATTGATTCTACCACTGGCTTCAAATTACAAAAAGAGCAGCCTTCCTTGCACATCGCAAAGCAGTGATTTTTTTTCTTCCCTTTCAAAAGTTTCCGCTATTTGCCAAGTATTACGAGCTCTGCTCAGTTTACCCAATCGTTGTAGTAAAACTATGTGTAAAAAGAACCACAAGGTGCAGCTCTCTGCCGCGGGGCTATTATGTTTTTGAGTGTCTGATTGGACACAGGTCCCCCGAGTTTCCGCTTTTCATCGCCCAAGCAACTTGTGGACCAGCCTGTGGTTCTCTGTTGCCCAGCTTTGCCAGCCCAGCGCTCCGCAGTCCGCCTACAACGCCCTCTGGTACCTAGCGCGGACCGGCCCCTTGTATGGCTTGTATGGACACCGGAGGGGACCGGCTTCAAGCTTTTGCAGCGCCCTAGCCAATTCTGAGCACATCCCAAACCCGCAACAGGCCACTCTCGTTTCTTTCCAAACTTTTGGTCCTTTTTTCCACATTCTCGTCACCATCGCATCGCTGTTGTCCTGGTTCCTCTCCTCCCCAGTCTTCCTCGCCCGATTCGCCATCGTCTTCTTGATTCGATTCGTCTTTCATCGCGACAAACACACCCACCATGGCCTCTGTCCTCCGCCTCGCCCGTCCCGCGGCTATGCGCCTCGCTGCCCGCTCGACTCCCATGGCTGCCCGCGCTACCGTCCGTAGCTTCACTACTTCTCGCCTGAGTATGTTTAGATAAAAACCAATCTCTCACCCCTCCTCACGACTTCATCTCCTTGCCGCGCCCCATCGTTCTTGCTCTTTGCTCACAAACCTTGCCCTCGCTAGACTTGGAGAAACTGTACACCAAGGACCACGAGTGGATTGAATTGTCGGCCGACCGCAAAACAGCCGTCATTGGCATTACCGAGTACGCCGCCGAGCAGCTCGGCGACGTTGTCTACGTCGAGCTCCCCGTGGACACGGGCGACTTCATCGAGCAGGGTGACGCCTTTGGCGCCGTCGAGTCGGTCAAGTCGGCCAGCGACATCAACGCCCCCGTCCGCTGCAGGGTCACTGAGGGGAACAAGCTCCTCGAGGAGAAGCCCGCCACCATCAACAAGGTCCCCGAGGACGACACCAACAACGGCGGCTGGATCGTCAAGGTCGAGCTCGACGAGTCGGGCGCTAACCAGGCCGACCAGCTCATGAATGCCCAGGCCTACAAGGACTTTACCGACTCGGAGTAAAGAGAGGAAAAGAACTTCAAGTGGGAGGAGTCGCTTTTTTGTTCACTTTACTTCATTTGGTACAAGTGGGGTGACGAGGCGAGAAGCGGAGGGGATACAATGGTTGAATGGCGGCTTGGCTGGGGCTGTGTGTCAAGATGTGCCGCAGCTCGCCTATTTGGTTTGGCTGTCGCTCAGAAAATACACCATTGAGTGATACCACGGCCAAACCACGACGGTTTGACATTTGCTTTTTCTGCTCAACACGGAATGGATTTATAAAAACATGTTTGGGGCAGTTCAACCTGGCAGGGTCACTCCAAGAAGAGAATAAAAGTGGTGTATCATAACGTGATGTCAGTCTTTTTTACCAGCTTTGTTTATTATATACGTCCTCGCAGGAGATGGACCATCTCGAGCAGCAATTGTCGGGTCATGAACGGCGTTTTTCTTTTCCTCTTCATCTCTGTACATCATGTTCCAACTTGTATTATGGCATGATTCCATCTAAACCAAGAGGCTTTTTTCTCCGCATGTCGTACGCTACTGAGCAGCTTGCGCGGCCTGTTCTGCTTGCTTTGCCTGTACCGCCTTGCCGGCGTTGATTGCGTTGAGGATCTCGTCTGCGCCACGCGCGACCAAGTCCCGCGCAATCCGTTTGCCAAACTCGTCGGCCGCTTCCTCGGTCGTCACCACCTCTGCCTCGTCGGCGTCGACCGCCTTATCCCCCTTGACCGCCACCACCGTCGCCCGCAGCCGCAGCCGCCCGTCACCGAGCCACGACGTCTCGACGCCGATGGGCACGCTGCACCCGCCCTCAAGCGAGCGCATCAGGCTGCGCTCCGCCAGACAGGCCAGCGTCGTGGGCGTGTCTTTCAGCTTGGCCAGCGCCGCGAGCACGCGCGCGTCCCCCGCGCGGCACTCAATGCCCAGCGCGCCCTGGCCCACGGCGTGCAGCATCCCGGCGGCGTCGGCGTCGAGGAACTGCGCGATACGGTCGCCAAAGTCCATGCGCTGCAGGCCGGCGGCGGCGAGGATAATGGCCGACAGCTCGGCGTCATCCTCGAGCTTCTGCAGGCGCGTGTTGATGTTGCCCCGGTGGTCCTTGAAGGTGAGGTGCGGATAGCGGCGGGCCAGCTGGGCGATGCGGCGGATGCTGCTGGTGCCGACGACGCTGCCGGGGGGCAGGTCCGCAAGCGTCTTCCAGCCGTGTCTGTCAACGAGCGCCCTCTTGATGACGAGCGTGTCGCGCGGGTCGCCGCGCTTGGTCACGCATCCGAGCACTAGGCCGTCTGGCAGCTCCGTCGGCATGTCCTTGAGCGAGTGCACCACAATGTCCACCTCGCGGCGGACGAGCTTGTCCTCGAGCTGCGACGTCCACAGGCCCTTGCCGCCAAAGTTGTACAGCGCCGTGTTTTGGTCGCGGTCGCCCGTCGTCGTCATGCTGTCAATGGGAAACGTGTGCGAGGGGAGCGCCGCCCGCAGCGCGTCGACGACAATGTAGGCCTGCGCCATGGCCAGCGGGGACTTGCGCGTACCGACGCGGATGACGTTGGACTCGGGTCCAGCGTGTGCCTCTGACATGGCGTTGCGTGTGTCTGTGTTTCGAGTATGCGGTTCGTGTTTGTGTCGCTGTGTGCGTTTATGTGTGTACGTGTGTCTGTTTGCGATTCGAACACTGATTGAAAACGACGTTAGAAAAGGAGCGTTGGTCGGAGTTTTTTTTTTTTTTTTGGCTCGAGGTCTGTTGCTCGCGGGGCCGCGCGCCTTTCCAATGGCGGGGTACCTGCGGAGCTCCGACAGCGCGGGGCAAGTAGTTACCCGGAAGGTGACAAGTACAACTTAATATGTGAGCTTTCCGGTCGCATGCTAGAGGCGGTAGTCCCGAAAGATTAGGACCCAAGGTAGGTACGTTTGTTTTAGCTGGAAGCTCTGGTTATCTAAACCCGATTGCATGTCGTATTTCACTGAAGCAAACAGTTCCAATCACTACACTACATATTGGAAAGCACAATGTTAGGTAGGCTTCCTATAAACTTAGCTGATAACAGTCAAGTTTCAACTATCTTCTTTTGCTTGTATAGCTTCCTGAAGAGGACAACATGAGCTCATCTTTCTATGACAATGTTGAACGTGACAGAAAAGTTTGCCAATTATTTGTCTGCTTGCATCACTTTGGTTCAGCTGGGCCCTCTTTGCTGGAAAGGACCACAGCGAAAGCGCATGAGCGAGTGTACTGTGTAGCCATAACTATGGCAAAGAAATCACAACTGCCATACCATGTTCAAGACTGAAATTCATTTATAAATATGAGTAGGATTTTCCTCCGAGACTTTGGCGTGCAAGAACAACTCGCCTTGGTCCCTCGTCTTACACGCAACAACCATGCAGATCTGGCACGCCATCCCCTTTGCGCTGCTCGTTCTGGGCAAGCCGCAGACTCCCGAATCGGCCCAAAACTCGTCGGCTCCGTCGGCTCCCCCAGGTGCACCGCCGGTGCCACCACCACCGCCACCACCGCCACCACCGGCGACGTCCTCGCCCGTACCCTCCCCGTCCAAGAGCCCAGCACCGGCGCCCAAGGGGGCCACTTGCGAGTGTGGCTACACCTACTGCGCCTCGGTGCTCAAGGCAATGAGTAAGTCTGACTCCTTTCAAAAGTTTCTTTCAAAATCCTGCAAAAGAGGACGAACAAGAAGTTTGTTGGCTAACAAGGTAACTACGACAGCGACGCCGTGGACCGACAAGCAACTCACGGAAGCGTACTGCAGCACCCCGAATGCGTCCTGCCCCAACGACAAGCCCTTGACAAATGTACAGAATGCCGTCTACATTTGCCTCTACAAAGAGGCGGACCAGAAGGTCGGCACGGACCTGGACCTCATGTGCGGCTGCGACAAGTGCCTCAACGTCGGCCCGGATTTCAGAGGGCGCTGCGAGACGCCGTGCTATCCGGCGAGTCATAAATAGTGTCGTCGAGTTGAGAGATGAGCATCGCTCAACCTCGGTTGATTTTTTCGGGGAAAAAAAAAGAGGCCTACGAAACGGAACCTTCAAAATTACCTTGCTATGACTGAGGCACCGCAATATGAGACGGATACTGCTGCACCATTTACCTTTCTCTACACTCGTTGGCTCACCGAGCTGGGACCTTTTATTTATTTTAGCAACTTCTATTAATATAGAAGTCTGAAACGTTGTTACCCAACCCAAGCATTCATTGAACTCGGCCATATTTGTATTTAACGTGCATAAGTAGAAATTAGAGTGGGATGGTGCGTGGCGTCGGCGCGTTGTACAGCCGACCAGTCCAAAGAGGGCAATACTTGCAGACGGACTGCCAATTTTATTATGCCAATTTTATTAATAACAGAATCTACCCCGCGCAGCAGCTCTACGGAAACTAGTAGAATAAGCTGCAATTATTGCTTTCAGACTGAATCAGGAGTGACTATAGTCTTTGTATTACACTGGCTTGGGCAGAGCATGGCGACTCTTGCTCAATGATACAACCGGAAGTTGCGATACTTGATAATATTTTTTCTTCTTGAGGACAAAAAACACGTCATATTTGCTTTAGATTCTGTCAAAAGCAACTGCCTGATGATGCCGTCTCGGCCCGTCTGCAAGAGGCGGCTCACGATGACCTCTTTTTATTAGGTAGGGAGGCAAGTAGGGTACCTGTGTCCCACCCCCAGATTTTAGTGCCGCAGGGCCCCCACTCCCAGCGACGGCAGAGCACTAAAAACGCGTGGCCGAGGCGCTACCGCCCGCTGTATCCTGCCTCGAGCCCCGCACAAGCAACAACAGCCTGAATGTTGACAGGACAGGCAATTTTGGGCAAGGACGCAAAAAGCTGGCTGCCAAATTCTTCGAATGGGATGGTTGCAGCCTCGGAAGCCTCCGACAAAGTACCAACCTAACCCAGCATCATGTAACCTTGCGTTGCCTTACTGCTGGCGCCGCAGCTGAAGTATTTTCGCGTCATGAGCCTTTGCGGGAATGGGACCGCGCCGACGCCGTCTCCAAACAAACCACGCCAGTGACAGGTACTTGGAGTTGCCAGCCACCATCAGAGCCTAGTTAGGTACAGCAAGCAACCTCTACCTCTGCCCCCTAGTAGCTCGTTCGAGACGGCTCGTCGCCCTGGTCCGGACAACTTCCCCTCCTCTGTCCTGTGTTTTTCGCTCCCTCTTGTTTTGTCCATTGCTTCTCAGCCTGTCCCATTCTCTCCTTTCCTTACCTTGCTCGGCTTCTTTCCGTTTCGCACGCCGTACCTCGCAACTCCGGCAGCTACTCGGAGATCGCATCCACAGCTGGAGCTCCGCCATCGGTGACTCAAGATCCCCATCGGCCATCTGCCGTCTACACCAATCGACAACCCGGCCCCTCGCCAGTTTCCTTTTCTCTCGCGCACAGAAAGCAAGCTGCCGCAGATGAGTGTCATCTAGAGCAATGGCGTCCCATTTCCTGCGCCCATTGGCTTCCGAGCTCTCCTCGTCCTCTTCTGCCGCCGCGCCTGCTCGACTCGTCCGCCGCATCGGCCTTCAAGGTATGACAATTGAGAGGTTAACTTGTTTTTCTTTTCTCGCAAAACATGCTAGACGTAGAATATGCCTCAGTCGTGGCAGTTCCTCTTGTAAATCGCTGATTTAATTGCTAACGTCAACTCTTTCGTGCAGATGGAAGACTGCTGGTGAGCAACCGCTGCAGATACCTCACCACCTTCGAGGCTTTCACCGCCCAGCGCGCCTCTGTACCTGCCGCCGCGAAGCCCGTCGCCCTCATCCGCCATGCCTCGGAAAACGCGTCGCTTCCGCCACCTCCAAAGAAGTACTCGACGGTCGTCCTGCCGCAGACTACCCCATATGCCCGGCTCAGCGTCGGCGTCCCCAAGGAGACCTTTCCCGGCGAGCGACGCGTTGCCCTCACCCCCGCCAACGTCGCCGTCCTGCTCAAAAAAGGCTATGCCAAGGTCCTCGTCCAGCGCGGCGCTGGTGTCGCCGCTGACTTTCTCGATTCCGCTTACGAAGCCGCCGGCGCCACCCTCGTCCACGACGCCTCCGCCATCTGGTCTCAGTCCAACATTGTCCTTAAAGTTCGCGGTCCGTCTCTGCAAGAGGTTGACTCCATTGAACAATACCAGACCATCATCTCGCTGCTTCAGCCTGCGCAAAACAAGGAGCTGGTCGAGAAAATTGCGAGCCGCAATGCCACCTGCTTCGCCATGGACATGATTCCCCGCATCTCTCGCGCCCAGGTCTTTGACGCTCTTAGTAGCATGGCCAACATTGCCGGTTATAAGGCTGTGCTGGAAGCCTCCAACGTCTTTGGCCGATTCCTCACTGGGCAGGTGACTGCTGCCGGCAAGATCCCGCCTTGCAAGGTTCTGGTTATCGGTGCCGGTGTCGCTGGTCTCAGCGCCATTGCCACGGCGCGTCGCATGGGCGCTATTGTCCGCGGCTTCGACACCAGACCCGCCGCCCGGGAGCAGGTCCAGTCCCTCGGCGCCGAGTTTATCGAAGTCGAAATCGAGGAAGATGGCTCCGGCGCCGGCGGCTACGCCAAGGAAATGAGCAAGGAGTTTATCGAAGCCGAGATGAAGCTCTTCAAAGACCAGGCCAAGGAGGTGGACATTATCATTACCACTGCCCTCATTCCGGGAAAGCCTGCCCCCAAGCTGATCAAGATGGACATGCTTGATGTCATGAAGCCGGGAAGTATCATTGTTGACCTGGCTGCCGAAGCCGGAGGCAACTGCGAAGCTACCAAACAGGGCGAGCTTGTGACTTACAACGACGTCAAGGTCATTGGTACGTCGAGAAGATGCCCAACTTGAGAAAATCAACTAACAATCCACTTAGGCTATACTGATCTTCCCTCGCGTTTGCCCACACAGTCTTCGACTTTGTACTCCAACAACATCACCAAGTTTTTGCTCTCCATGACTCCGCAGGAGAAAGCCTTCGGCATTGATCTCTCCGATGAGGTTGTCCGCGGCGCCATTGTTACCCAAAAGGGCAAAATTCTGCCTCCCGCTCCTCGCCCCGCGCCTCCTCCCGCTCCCGCCAAACCTGCTGCGGCAGAGGTTATCCCCGAGCCTGTCGCGCTCACACCCTGGCAGCAAAAGTCGCGCGAGGTCGGGTTTGTGACTGGCGGCATGGCCTCTGTGCTGGCATTGGGCAAGTTTACCGGGCCGCTCTTCATGTCCAACGCCTTTACTTTTGCGCTGGCCAGTCTGATCGGATATCGCGTCGTCTGGGGCGTGGCCCCTGCGCTGCACTCGCCTCTGATGAGTGTCACGAATGCCATTTCCGGCATGGTTGGTGTTGGCGGCCTCTTCATTCTCGGCGGAGGCTACCTCCCGGGCACTATTCCCCAGACTCTTGGTGCTCTGAGTGTATTGCTGGCCTTTGTCAACGTCGGCGGTGGTTTCGTCATCACCAAGCGCATGCTCGACATGTTTAAGCGTAAGTCTGTTTGTTATATGCCTTGCTACACAAACTGACATGGCCAAATAGGTCCCACTGATCCTCCCGAGTACCCATGGCTGTATGCCATTCCTGCTGCCGTGTTTGGCGGTGGCTTCCTCGCCGCTGCTTCCACAGGTGCTGCCGGCCTAGTCCAGGCTGGCTACCTTGCTTCGTCCGTCCTCTGCATTGGCTCGATTTCTGGCCTGGCTTCGCAAGCCACTGCCCGCATGGGCAACATGCTGGGCATGCTCGGTGTTTCTTCTGGTGTCCTCGCTAGCTTGCTCGCTGCGGGCTTCTCTCCCGAAGTGCTAACCCAGTTTGGTGCTCTGGCCTCCATTGGTATTCTTGCTGGTAAGTTTGCACAAGCATGATGGGAAAACGGAACCTGACCAGACCTGTTTCAGGTGCTCTCATTGGAAAGCGCATTACTCCCACTGATCTCCCACAAACCGTTGCTGCCCTACACTCCGTTGTCGGTCTCGCCGCTGTCTTGACCAGTATCGGCAGTGTCATGGCTGGCATCTCAGACATATCCACCTTGCATATGGTAACTGGTTACCTTGGCGTTTTGATTGGTATGTCACCCCCGTGTTATATCTGCTTCATTCTTTCCTCTAACAGTAGCTAGGTGGCATCACCTTTACCGGCTCTATTATTGCATTCATGAAACTGGCTGGCAGAATGTCTTCAAAGCCCAAGATACTACCTGGACGACACTTTATCAACGGTGGTCTCTTGGCATCTAATATTGCTACCATGGGCGCCTTTGTCACTATGGCCCCCGGCGCGCCACTGATTGCGGCTGGCGCCTTGACTGCCAACGCGGTCCTAAGCTTTGTCAAGGGCTACACTACCACGGCTGCCATTGGTGGTGCTGACATGCCTGTCGTCATTACCGTGCTCAACGCCTACTCTGGCTTTGCCCTCGTGGCAGAAGGCTTCATGTTGGACAACCCCCTCCTAACGTCGGTGGGGGCTCTGATAGGCGTGTCCGGTTCTATCCTGTCCTACGTCATGTGCGTGGCCATGAACCGCTCCCTAACCAATGTCTTATTTGGCGGTCTTTCGACGCCGACAGAGGTACAAGAGTTCAAACCACAAGGTGAGGTGACCAAGACATCGACTGACGAGTTGGCCGACGCCATGCTCAATTCCGAGTCTGTTATTCTGGTGGTCGGCTATGGCATGGCCGTCGCCAAGGCGCAGTACGCCATTTCCGAAATCGTCTCCATGCTGCGCGCCAAGGGTATCACGGTGCGCTTCGCCATCCATCCCGTCGCTGGCCGCATGCCCGGCCAGTGCAACGTGTTGCTCGCCGAGGCCAGCGTTCCCTACGACATTGTCCTGGAAATGGACGAGATCAACGATGACTTTTCTGACACGGATCTGACGGTTGTCATTGGCGCCAACGACACGGTTAACCCGATTGCCATGGAAAAGGGCAGCGCTATTGAGGGCATGCCCGTGCTGCACGCGTGGAAGAGCAAGCAGGTGGTCATCATGAAGCGCGGCATGGCCAGTGGCTACGGTGAGTTGTGCCCTGCGGATCTTGGAGACTGTCCGTGCTAACGAGATGTGCAGCTGATGTGCCGAACCCCATGTTCTACATGCCCAATGCAAAAATGCTGTTTGGCGACGCCACGGATTCTTGCGAAGGTATGGATTCACCTCCGGATATACCGCCAGCATATGCTAACAAGATACACAGCCATCAAGACGGCGCTTCAGTCCAAGCAGTAGATGACGTCGATTTAGAAGTGCGCCATCTTGTTGTTTCCCTACCAGCTAGAGCTTTTCTTGTCATATTCAGATCTTGGATAAATTGTAGTAGATGAGGTGTCCTCTGATCGGAGCAAGGAATTGCCCGAGTTTTAGTTTTCACCGCTTTTAGGTTCTTTCCGACCCATTGCTTCAATTTTTATCTTGTTCACACAAGTCTGCAAAGACCATCTGATGCAAAGATACCTTCTCTATTGTGCATTGTGGCAAAGCGAATTGATCCCAGCTCTACTTCTGCAATATGTACACACCCTCATAGCAAGCATTAAACGACCCTTTCCCCTCGCATCACGACTTATGATCTTGGCGCAGCAACAGGCTCCCAGGCAGTCAGCTTGCTCTTGGTACTAGATCCCACCATGTTAGCATTGTCCCGCTTTTCTACCCTCGTTCGGGAAACGACGCACGTGTTGTAGGTTTTAAATGCACCACGCGTCTGCGTGTAATTCGGCTTGGCCACGGCGGGCTCAAACTTGCGGGTGCCGGCGGTCAGGAGAGGGTCGTCGCCGGGCACGGTGTCAACGGCGTAGCTCATCCAGGCGTGCCAGCCGGGCTCGATCTGGGCGGCGTCAAAGTCGTGCTTTGCGTACTGGACCCAGCGCGTGCGCAGGGGCAGCTCCTCGCCGTTTTCAAAGTATTTGTTGCCGGCGCGGTCCTTGCCCATGTAGGTTCCGGCCTTTGTGTCACCTGTCAAAAGAAGAGAGAAGAGAACCCAATTGTTAGCTCTGGGTTTCGATCCATTTGTCGGCGAAACATCGAATCTCGCCGATGGCGGTTCGGGGAGGGGGGTAGACCGTACCGATGTACTAAAGATGCGAAAGAACCCAACATGCTGTGATTAGCAATCGTTCCGATGTTTCTATCTCGTTTCGTCGTATTGTCGTCGGGTCGAGGTCGTTTACATACCCACATCTGAACCAAGTAGTCCTGTTGAAAGTCAGCCGGCCCTTGTTCTGTCCAATTCAATTGGTGGGCTTGTGCGGGCGCATTGCCCAGGTCCGCGTCATACCTTGATTCCAACCTTGCGAATATTGCGCAGCGTACGAGGAATAGTCGACATGGCTGCAGTGTTGGCGAAGCAATCCGATAAATCGTGCGCAGGAGATCGCGAGGTCCGGTTGAGATGATGCTGCTACAAGTTGGAAGTGGCGGCTTAACTTCGGCATCAAATTCTCCACTTTGCACCGTTCCAACGCCAATCATAGCTGCTGTATAGCTAACGTAGCTTTTGGATGGTCTTTACCCTTTCTGGCAACTTTTGAATTGTTTCATTATCGTGAAGCCATTGGGCTGCAGTTTGCCATTGTTGGGAGGTGGAAAAGCTTCTCTGTCGAGATTTCCTACATACGCAGAAGGCAGCATGTTTGCGCGAAGCTGTTGCCGGTGCGTTGCCCGCGCACGCCTCCAATCGCGGCCTGCCCAGCTCTCCGTCGCAAAAGCCCAGGCCCGGCACTATGCGACATCACCCGGCGGTGCGCCCACGCAGGCGGCTAGCAAAGCTGGCATCCTGGCGCCTTTTGTGAATGAGCTTGACAAGCTCGCTCCGAGCGTCGACCTACGCGGCGACCAGATCCAGATCCTCAAAACACCGAGCGAGTTTTACGAAACTCTCAAGGCAAGGAGATGAGCTGCTTGCGATGACAGGTACAATCCAGCTAACGAAACGGACCATGTGTAGGAGCGCATACGAAATGCCAAGAGCCGTATTTTTCTGTCAACACTGTATATTGGCAAATCGGAGCGCGAGCTCATCGAGACACTCCAGGAAGCGCTGCGCCTCAACTCGGAGCTCAAGCTGAGCATCCTGACCGACAGCCTCCGCGGCACGCGCGAGGCGCCAGATCCTTCCTGCGCCTCACTGCTGGTTCCTCTGGTGGCGGAGTTTGGCGCGGACCGTGTCGAGATTCGCATGTACCACACGCCAAACCTGACGGGCCTGCGAAAAAAGTACATTCCCAAGCGCATCAACGAGGGCTGGGGCCTTCAGCACATGAAGCTCTACGGCGTGGACGACGAGATTATCCTGTCCGGGTATGTCTGTGCCGGCCGGAAGAATACGAGTCTTGCTACTAACCTGGCGACACAGAGCGAACCTATCCACTGACTACTTTACCAACCGCCAGGACCGATACCACCTCTTCAAGTCCAAGCGCGTCACGGACCACTTTTGCAACATTCACCACGGCGTCTCCTCCTTGAGCTTCCTCGTCTTGCCCTCTGACGAACCCGCCGGATTTACCCTCGCCTGGCCCGCCACCAACGCCACGCTATCGCCCCTCGACGACCCGCGCGCCTTTGTTCGCGGAGCCACCTCCGTTCTCCGCCCTCTCCTTACTGCGCCGCAGCCGCAGCCGTCCGGCCGCCGCCAACCACCTTCCCCCAGCACCTTTGACGACACCCGCGTCTACCTCCTTGGGCAGATGACGCAAATCACCACCTCGCCCGATCCGGCCACGGAGCTGCCCGTCATCACCAGCATCCTCACGCGCCTCACCGACCCGGCTTACGCCGCCTCCTCGTGGACCTTTACCGCCGGCTACTTCAATCCCGCACCGTCTCTCACCAAGCTGCTGCTCGCCACCGCGTCCTCGTCGCAAAATGTCGTCATCACCGCCGCACCCGAGGCCAACGGCTTCTTCCGCTCTCCCGGCGTCTCAGGCCTGCTCCCCGACGCCTACACGCTGCTCGCTAAGCGCTTCGTGCACGCTGCGCACCACGGCCGGCGCGCCGCCGACATCACCCTGAAGGAGTGGCGCAACGGTACCGTCGGCCAGCCGGGCGGCTGGACGTACCACGCCAAGGGCCTCTGGGTGGCCATGCCCGGCGACGAGGCTGCGGGCCCGTCCATGAGCGTCATTGGCAGCTCAAACTACACCAAACGCAGCTACTCGCACGATCTGGAGGTTGGCGCGCTCATCGTCACGCGTGATGTGGGGCTGAAGCGCAGGCTGAAGGGCGAGCAGGAGTGGCTGCAGGAGCACGCGCGGGCGATGACGAGGGACGACTTTGCGACGAATGAGCGCAGGGTCGGCCTCAAGGTGCGCATCGCCATGTGGATTGTGTCGCTCGTCGGCGGCGCATTGTAAGACGAACGGAATAGTCGCAAGTCGTTTCTCGTAGCCAAGCCAGCTAAAGCTTTCCCACAAGAGAAGGCAAGATACCCAACTTAGATATAGAATAGACGTGTATATATGGCGGATACTGAGAACCGTGACAGCAAGTCAAGTATACAGATTTGGTATAGAATACACTCTACATGAGTTTTGATATGGTACAATGTGCGCAGCTGTACACGCAGCGGCTTTTTGTTTTCCACGCGGTTTTCATTTCTGCCCTTCTCACGCTCACAGCACCTTCTCACCAGTCAGGGGCCCCTTCAACGGCAAGCCGCCAACCACGACACGACTGATCAGATCGCTCTGGTGCTGCTCGATCATCTCCTGGAGCACGCTCCTCTCCATTACCACCTTGCCCGTCTCGAGCAAATCCTTGACATCCACATCCGGCAGGTCGAGAGCACGTCCCTCGGAGGGCAGCTGCTCCATGGCCCCGTACAGCCAGTGTCTACGACTGCCCGTGACAAACAGCGTGCGGCCGTCGGCGCTGCCGAGCCGCAGCGCCGCGAGGACGCCGCGCATGTACTTTGCCAGGTACGCCTCGCGCAGGCCGTCTTTGAAGTGACGGGCGACCCTTGCGAAATCTTCGGGCACGGCGAGTTCCATGCCGTCCTCGCATATGAGCAGCTCGCCGCGGCGGTAGCGGTAGCTGAGGGCAGTGCGCCAGGCCTTGTCGTAGACCTTGCGGTTGAGCTTGGTGCCAAAGTCGCGGGGGTGGGGGCCAAACGTCTTGCCACCGCCCTTGATGGACGGACTCTGGCGGGAGCCGAGACGGGCGCGGCCGGAGCCCTTTTGCGGGCGAATCTTGCGGTGGGAGCCGTGCACGTCGTAGCGCGTCTTGCTCGAGGCGGTGCCCTGCCGCGTGTTGTCGCCTTCGTACACGACGGCGCTATAGAGAAGGTCCCGCCGAAGGGGGAGGTACAGGTGGTTGACGGACCACTGCTCGAGGGAGGTCGGCTCGAGCGCGGGGAAGCTGTGGACGGTGACGGGGACGGTGGCCACTGAAGAGTCTATGGTTAGTTTGGGGGATGGCGGAGGTGATGCAGTTGTGGTGTTGGCGTACTTGGATTCCAGGATTGAATAATGGTCTGGGGTGTCGAGGCAGATCTCGTAATGTTGGACGCAGGCGACTCGGTAGCTATTGATCGACTGAAGGTCTTGCTAGCGGTGGCAGGCTGCGGAATGGTTAGGCAGGTCGCAAGACGTCAAATAGGAGATGGGGACGGACCTTGGTCGCTGATATCCTCAGCGCTGCCAGAGCTTCGGAGAGGCACCCTGTAGTTCTGCCTGCCATTTTTAGACAACTTGTAGGTCGTCTCAGCGCACAATAAATGCTGATTGACCGTGTAGCGCACGGAATTGATGTCGTTGTCGCAACTCGGATCAAACGTCTAGAAAACCGTGACACCAGGCAAGAAAAACCGGGCCGGCCTGATTCCGCCAGCAAATTTGAGTGGGGCGCTGGAGTGCAGCAGCTTTTTTGGCATACCTCACGCCAGACTCCCGTCTTGCAGTAATTGCCCAAAAGTCGACGGAAGGAAATCACACATCCTCTGGCAATCACAATGTCAGGGTGTCGAGCAGTCTCACGGCCTCTGACGAGGCAATTGACACAACGATGCGTCATTCGGACGTTTAGCAGCAGCGCCGTCCGCGCCTCGGAGACGACGACCACGACGACAACTCAGGAGGACCCTGCAGCAGCGACCACGACGACACCGCCATTGACGCAGGCGGACCTTGACCCCAATACCGTCCCGCGCGAGCTCGAGCAGCAACTGTTAGACCAGGGCGTAATGCCGATTGGCTCGCGGCGCCGACGCGAGGCGATCCGGACGACGGGCAGCGTCCCGTTTGAGCAACTACCGTACCAGGCGTTCCAGGAGGCGCGCAAGATTCTCGCGGCGGACCGCGAGGTCAAGCTGGCGAGCCTGGCCGCGGCGGCGAACAAGGTGGCGGCGCTCGAGGCCAAAGACGCGGCGGAGATCAAAGGCGGCGAGACGATGAAGCAGATTCGGCTGCGGAGCCTGCGCAAGGAGGCGCATCGGCTGACGATTCTAGCCGATATCAATGACCCTTTGGTCAAGCGAAGATTTGAAGACGGAATCGGTACGTTTTCTTTCTTTTAAATCTCCTTTTATGACTGGGAAAAGCCTGGCAACTAACCTTGCGAACCAGGCGACATGACCAAGCCCATCTACCGCCACCTCGCCGAGAGAAAGTGGCGCTCGTACGACTACAAGCTTATCAAGCAGCGCATCGAGCAGTTCAACATCGTCCCCGACATACTGCCCAAGCTGGAGCCCACCGTTGACGTGCAACTGTACTTTAACCACGCCAAGATTTCTCCCGGCAGCGTCGTGCCCAGCGAAGTCTCGGAGCGCGTGCCGCGCCTCAAGGTGCAGGCTTTTGACGACCGGGGCGCGCGGCTCGTCACCGTCGTCGTCGTCGATGCCGACGTCCCCGATGTCGACGCCAACGCCTTCTTCAAGCGCTGCCACTACGTCGCCGCGAACGTGCCCGTCAGCCCCGCCCTGCCCGCCGTCGCCCTCCCGCTGCTCACAGCCGCCCAAGGCGACAGCGGCCAGCTCGCCGTGCCGTGGCTGCCGCCGCACGCCACCAAGGGCGCGCCCTACCACCGTCTCGCCGTCTTTGTCCTCGAGCAAGAGCCCGGCGCGACCGTCGACGTCGACAAGATGAGCAAGCTGTACTCTGGCAAGCGGGACCGCTTCTCCTTGAAATCGTTTCGCGACAAGTTTGCGCTGACGCCAGTCGGCTTCACCATGTTCCGTAGCGAGTGGGACGAGGCGACGGCGGCCGTCATGGCGCGGCACGGCATCGCGGGCGCCGACGTCGAGCTCCGCCCGCAGCGCGTCTACAGCCTCAAACCGCTCGTCAAGTCGCGCGGCTGGGAGGCCAAGCACCAGAGCGGCAAGTACCGCCACCTGGACAAGTACACGAAGCGCATCAAGGGCGTCTCCAACGCACGGGGGTGGACAAAGCGTCGTTGAAACAGGGAATGAAGCAGCCAAAGCCTTCCTGTCATGTATACAGCCTCACTGTCCAGCCCATTCCTTCTTCGTGTCATTGTATTCCTTTTTAGCATATCTAGACAGTGCAAGGACACGAGATGCGTAGTAGTGTCAACTTGTATGATTTAGTTGTAGACGAGCATACTTTTTGTGGTTTTTCTTTTCGAGGAAGAGTAAGGTGCAGCACAAAGTTGCAGCTGAACCAAATTGTACTATATATAAAAAATCCCCGAGGAGTCAACATGAAAAAAGTGTTGAATCATGTTGAAAAGAAGAAAGCATGGAGGAATCCATCTCAAACGCCACCAATTCCGTGAGAAGAAGAAGAAGAAGAAGAAGAAGAAGAAGGGAAAAGAACCCCAAGATGAGAAACCCGCTTTAAACAGATAGTGCAAAATCCGCCGATACATTGTGCTAGTAGCCCGTTTCATACGCCTTTTTGTTGTTTTGGTGGTCATGATCGCGTCCAAGATGATAACTGACAGAAAAAAAAAATCAACAAGAATAGAGTAATCCCAAAACCCAAGACACAACATAAGAGCGCAAATAGTCATCAGATGAGAAAAAGAGAAATTGGTGGTACAAAAACAGGTTTGAGGTTGAAATGAATAGGGCATCCATCTCGTGATGCCTACATGGATGATAACATGAGCAAATCTTGGTTGAAAATGTTGCTGTTTTGGTCGGGGGTGTCTGCGGCGCTGCCGGATCGCAGATCGGACTGCTGGGTGTAGGGGGCCCTGTCAAAGGGCGCTTTGGAGCCCCCGGGTGCAAACATGGCATTTAGACTATCTGTCAAGATGATCAGCGATTGGCTCGACGCGATTTTTTCGAGAGCCACGCTTCTTCAGGGTGGTATTGAAAACATACCATTCATCGGGGGTGTCGCCGTCAGGACACTCTGAGTGGGCGACTGCATCTGACCGGTGGACGCCGATGCGCTCTGGCTCATGTGAGCGCCGCTCATGCGGCGGACAAAGCTGTCGGCTTCGCTGCGGATCCAGTTGTCAATGTTGGTGTCGTTGCAGGCGGCGTGGGCCATGACAAAATTCTTGAGCTGGGCCACCTCCTCCATCAGATCCTTGGCCTCGCCGTGCAAGGCCTTGTAGCGCGTCTCGAGCTCCATCTTTTTGCGCTCGAGGCCGTCCTGCCACTGCTTCTTGCGCTGGCGGCATTTGGAGGCGGCGGCGCGATTGCGCTCGAGATTGCGCTTGCGCCGTTTGTCCGCCGCGCCCACAGCGGCGCCGGCTATTCCCCGTTTGGACTTGGTGGACGATGTGGTGGTGGTGGTGGTGGTGGTTTTGGACCTGGTGGATGCGGTGGGCATCTTGATTTTGCTTCTCGTGTTGGGCTTTTTTGAGGTGTCGTCCTCTTCCTTTTCTTCATCGAAATCGTCCTTGTCGTCTTCCGTGTCGGGCGTGGATAATCGCGGCACGGACGAGGTGGATGTGGTGCGGGAGGAGGATGTGTCGCCTTCAAAAAGCGGTTGCTGCTGGTACTGGTGCTGCTGCTGCTGCAGGAGGGCTCCCGGGTCGATGGATAGATTGGTTCCCGCGAGCATGGCGGATAGGCCGGGGTCTAGTTGTGTATTGTTCATAACCCGTAGAGTGTGAGGTGAGGTTGGAGTGTTGGGAGGGGTGTGGAGTGCTGGGTTGGTAGCTATAAAGCGAATATGCTCAAGGGTTCATTGGCGTCTTGATGATGAATCAAGTTTGTCTCTTTGTTTTGTCTTAGTGATGAATTGAGTTTGTTTCTTTGATGTTTGCAGAGCCGGCAATGTTTCCGATGAAAAATAGAGCTTCTGGTTGGAGCAGCGGGATTAGTTTTGTATGTGGTGAATAAGTGGCGAAATGCAAACGGTGATGGTGTGAGGTGAATGAATGAATGGTGGTGGTCACTAAAAGCGTTGGTGGTTGAACAAGCCGAAAACTCAGCCACACCTGCTGGGGCGTAGAAGTATATATGGGATTTTTTGGCCAAATGGCACAAATTCAAAGAAAAAGGCGTCCCAAGTACAAACGAGAAAACCGGGAAGATGGACGTTTTACTCCTGCTGGCTGAGCCACTGCCATCATTGGGTGGGGAAGGGGGCATCAGAGGAGGGGAAAGCGGGAGCCACTCATGGGGCACGGAATAACAGCCGCGTCTTGAGGAGCCAAATCGGCGATCCCAGAGTCTCATCGACTTTTTGTGCCACACTCTGAAAAAAAGCTTGGCTTGGGGTTTTGCAACGAAGCCTGGTTGTTTGGTAGGCTGTCGAAGAACTAAAAGGAAGGTGGACAGGCCGTAGTAGCAAGGGTTTATAGATTGATTTTTTTCTCTTTTGAGCTATCAAAAGTCAGAATTCATAAGAATCCGGGAGGTTTTGCCCGTTTGTGTTGCATCCATACGCCTGGGAGCTCATGAGGCAGAAATATGCCACATTACCGGTTCAAGAAAAGCTACGGGGAAGGGGAGGAAGATTACAGTATTTGTGCCGAGCTTGTGCAATCGACCAATCGACGTCAGCGATACGGTGAAAGTCCGTGTGATTGGGGCGTGGCTGACGCTCTGCTCCATGACTTGCTGGAAACGTCGACTGGGGGCACTGTGAGGGCCAATATTGAACCCACGGGCATCATCATTTACCCTATACTTATGGGGGAGCATACTGGAAGGCTGCAAAGCTGCGTGTTCGAGGAGCATGTGTGTGTCAAGCTTTGGCTTTGGCTTTTGAGCAAGACCAATCACGCCTTAAGACGTGTGCCATTCCCCAGTAATTGAGCAATCAGCCCTTCTAGATGCATGCAAATCCCAAAGATTGAGCGCTGGTGCACATCCCATCTGGCATGCTGGCTGCTTTTTTCCCTACTTGCCTACCTAGTAGTTTCCCTGGAGGGAGGTAGGTAGAGGGGAACGACTGGCATTTGGCCGCATTGGGTACGTGATCGCCGCTGCTCCCGGGCATTTTGCTCCGGTACCCTAGCCAAGGTAGCGGGCAGCGGCCGCTCGCATCAACGGTCCACACATGCTTTGCCGTCAAGCTGTCCTGGGACAGGTAGCCTGGGAGCTTCTTCCCGTCGGTACCACTTATTACTCTGTAACTTGTTCGGTTTAATAAGATGCCAAAAAATAAATAAATAAAAAATAGCATAGTTAGTCCCGTATTGCTGCATCCCTTTCATAACCACGTTTTCTTTTCTCCCACCGAAAACCATCAATCTTACTCCTTCTTCCCACTGTGGCCTCGTCACCCGCTCGTCCTCTCATTGGACGTGTCGTGTCACTCTCTACCCTGCGCTGGTCCTACATTAGCTAATCCGTAGTCCTTCGCGTAATCCATCCCCAGCAAACATCTAGGCCCTGGGAGCACTGGGACTCGTCCTGGTACCCGGAAGTGCCGCACGCCGCAAAATATTCCCCTGCACCGCTGGAGTAATTGAGCTTTCTCTTCTCGTCACAATTCTCCCCAACCAGCAAAATGCCAGACCTTGTCCGACGTAATTGGCCCGAAATCCGTCTCGATTCAGACAAGCGCCCGCGCTGCCCTGCCGCCCCGGGGCTTTTTTCTTGGGCTGGCCGTCGGCCAACGGCGTACGAGTGGACAAAAACCTCCGAGTTCTTTGGTACACGCTTCGTATTGATCAATCCATTCCTTTGTTACATCTCCGACTTTTCGCGTACGCAAAATGACGAAATTCATCAATTCATGGAAACTAGACCGACAAAGATATGTAGGTACATGGCCAAATGCCCCCCCCTGCGACGCACACCCAGGCACCACAGACGTCATCGGGCAGGGCGAATCGCCCTTGCAAGACTCACTTGTAACGCGCCGTTTTCGCCACCCACGGGAATCCCTGCTCGGAGCCCGTCCTACCAGTACCAGTAGAATCGCCCAGTTGCAAAGACGGTGATACACTACTGCGATTTACTCATGTCTAGCCCAGGGATGCTTTTCAGTCTACTCCGCATACTAGTTTCGCATGTTTGCCCTCTTTTCTGCAAAGTCTCTGACATTCAATCATCTAGACAGCAAGCACATCAAATAACGTACTAAGTTTTACTTCATCTTCTTGAATCTTGTCTAGTTGGGTCAAAATTCTGCATCGCTAGAAAACATGTATTTAACTGATACTCGCAAAGCCTCGTCGCATCTGGAATAGACACGCAGTCACCTGACCTCGCGACAGTGCACGTCAAGGCCCCTCCCCCCACTCTCTAGACGCGCCTCGTCGCGCGCCGCTTCAATAACCACTTGTACTTCATATTCAATCTCCAAAATAAGTGAAAAACATATATCTGAAAAGAAAAACGCCCATCAAGTCACTCCACTCACGCAACAATGTCGGAACACCTTGCCGCACCTCGCATCACCGCATCCAGTCTCGACGCCTTCATCAACAAGCATGTCAGCATCGTCGGCAAGGTCACCCAGCTGCGCGGTGACCAGGCCACCATCGACGCCGACGGCAACGTCACCATTCTCTTGAACCGGGTACACAATATTTGCTCTTGTTTGCCGTTCCCCGTCTAGGAGCAAATTTCTCATCCTTTTCATTAGTTTCTCTCGCTCTTCTTTCGATATGATACTGACTCGAAGGATGCATTACAGGAAGCACACCTTACCAACGGCAACGCCGCCCTTTTCATCGGCAAGGTCAACCCTGACCTCTCCATCAAGGCCCTGAGCTCCCGCGACGTCGGCGCCAACATCGGTGTGCACACCCTTGCTCCTTATCTAAAAGCATGGCACTAATTTAATCCTTGTCGCGCAACAACAGACATGGGCCTCTGCTCCCGCGTTGCCGAGGTCGCCCAGCGCCACAAGGCCCTCTTTGGCAGCGACGACAACTGAGGCCGCCGCCGTCTTCTGGTCAACCATGCCTCCGCCGCCTCAATCCGCACGGCCATGGTCTGGCCGTGCGACGCTGTTAAAACAGTGACCCCGACTACGGCTTTTCCCGTCTGGACGCCAGAATATACCCAGTCAACAGCGGCAACGGATTACAGTGACCAAAACGAAAACGAAGACGACGACAATGACAACGATGACAATGAAAATGATCAAGGTGCTGCATGGAGCCAGTCTCCGTCGCCAGCGTGGGAGGCAGATGGTCTGGCTGAATCTCCGTACATTCCCTCCGCGCAGCCTGTATTTTATCCCTTTTCGCAGCCCGCTTCGGGCATTGGTCTACTAACGCCGCCTTCGCCTGTTCGACAGCACTTGGAGTCTGGTGACGCCTGGGTCTCGGACTTCGATGCCGACTCAGAAGTACAAGACATGCTTGACGACATCTTGCAAAGTGTTTCTGATATAACATTGTAAAGCAAGATGTGTGACAGCAACGGCTAATCGCAACTGATGCTTCTATTTCGTGCTTTCGAATTCTGCTTCGTTCATTACAATAATCTGTTCTTTACCCCTGGAAACCAAAATCAAACAATGTCTCTAGTCTTACTCCGCGTAGTGGCCTCACCCCCCCATCTGCTTCATTCGTTTTCGCTCCTGTTCGAGTCAAGTAGTTCTTTGGCTGCCATCCACAGTTCTGCTACCTCGTCGATGCTGGCTGGCCTCGGACGCAGCCCGCCTTCTCCCCGATTTCCAACTGCTCGCCTATCCAAGTTCTGCTCTTCGCCGCATTCCGTGCAAGTCTTGCTTCGCCTACTCTCCGCGCTCGTGCGATATCCGGAACTCGCCCCCCCCGCAAGAGTAGCCTGTTCTTCATTGCCATCGACCTCTGCAAATCTGACCCGAGCCGCCGCAGCCACATAATCATTATCCAAATCGAGGCTGCCTGCCGATACATCGCCTTGCTGCTCGCCGCCTTGCGACCCCGGTTGCTCTGATGCGATCGCCGCATCGCGAATGCCCTTTAGCCGCTCGGTGAATCTTTCGAACACTAGAATTCTTTTCTCAGCAGATTCAGCCCTACGCCGCCATATGCCAACATCTTGTCTCAATTTGCTAGCTTCGTCTCGTCGTTTGTCGTCTGCCCCCCTTTGCAGCAGATTGACCTCCATCTCCTGCTTGATCAGCCTATCATGCAGAGAGATGATAACATGGTATAGAGCCATGACTGCTTCAGAGTCTTGGCGTGATTCGAGTGATATATTGCATCCGTGATACGTATTCAAATGGCGAATGATGGACTGTGGATCCTCACATGCGGGCAAACCATCCTGGGAGCATTTGGCCCACGAATCGGGCTCCTCTTCATCATTGTACGGACCCTTTCTCTTTTCATTACTGTTGTGAGAGTTTTTGATTCGGCTTTTGCCAGCATTGATCAAGCTTCGTATTGCAGAAGCTCTCAATGAGACTCCATCGCTGACTGACGATCGCAGCACCTTGGCCGTAGGGCTCTTCTGTGGCACCCCGTTTCTCCAAACTCCTACCTGGGCACGCTGATTCGGCTTAAACACATCATCATCCTTTCGAACAGTCAAATCCGTCAGTGGACCGTTTCTGGCTTGTCTGGGCTTTTTCGGATTGGCCTTGACTGGGCTGCCCGGATGGCTACCTTGTGTAGACTTGGGCAGACCACTTGCGGTTCCAATATCGCTCGCAGTGGCTAGACCAGACGTGTGGAAGCCAATCTTTGAGGTGCTGCGCGAACTTCTAGCTCTCGCTGGGCTACCAGTTAGAGGTTCCTGCGTTCTTCTTTTATATCGCCTCAGTTGATATTTCGAATCTGTTGCGGGAGATCGTGCCCCTTTTCTCTCGTATATGGCCTCGGCGCCCAGTATACTTCCAGGCAATGTGCCGCGGATTTTTTCTCTCTGGTCGTCAGGAGCTTCACGAGGTAGTTTGTCTGGTGACGGAACTGACGCGGGTATAACAGGCGAATAAAATTGAGGCGGGGTGCCTTCCCCTGAATTGGCGCGTATCTTCGGCTCTCGTATCGGGCATAGTTGGTTTTCGTCCATCACGGTCGCATTTTCTTTGCTACTCAGGTGGCTTGGACATCTTTCAGCCGTTTCCGGTCGAGGTTGGGATAAAGAATCAATGGATGATAGTCTAGGCGGGACCGTGAGCCTCTTTCTCTTCACTGGAGAGTCCATTTCCGTTCGAGTTTCTTCCGTCATGGTCGCGCAGCTTGCTTGGGGTGTGCTTTCTATGTCCGATATCGGAAAGTTGCTCCTCAGCTTTGGTTCTTCCTCTATTACAGTGTCGTCACCATGGTGTGGCTCTCTAGGGCTTTCTTCTATGGTAGGACTCAGCGTATTAACGCTGGCCTTTTGTCTCAGAAAGCCTGAAGCACGCTTCGGTGCGTTTGTAGATTTGGGCAGAGCGGTGAATTCACTTCCGGCGTTTTCAGTAGTATCTCTGGCAACAATCGCTGAGCTTGGCCGTATTTTCGAGAAGTCTTTTGGAACCTTTGTCAGAAATGTTTCTGAGGCTGACGGCCGAAGCGATGGCCTGCTGAAGCTGCCACCAGACGTATGCCTACGTCTGTGCGTGCCCAACGATTTCATCTGTCTGACAATATCTCTCCAGTTGGAAATCAGCATTTCTGTTACTCTATTGGCAATGAGTATCTTATCAATGGCCGGCTGAACGTTTTTGGTGCTACTTCCGGGCCTGTTCTTTCGCGTGTCCTTGTGGACTTGCTGTGTAGCTGGTGGCAGGACAACCAGTCCAGAACCTGGAGCGGCAATTTTCATCGTATAAGACGAAAGCAAATCACTGACAAGCAGCGGTCCGAAGCAAATACTGAGCGAGCCATAGCCCATTAAGTCTGTAGTTGGCAATGGCAAACCAGCGTCATCTTCTCTTGGGGCCAGCTCAGCAATGCGGCCAATCATGCTGAGCAACCCGAATATTGCACAGATTAGCTCTCTTCGGTATTGTGACTCGATTGTGCCAATGGCTAGCGCGATCAATCTCGCTCTGACTTTGGTTTGGTTTGTTCGTGGAAACTCGGGCTCTGCGTTGAGTTGCGATTGAATAGCTATGAATGAATCAAACAGAAGAAGGGAACCTAGAATACCACCGGGTAATGTTGACAAGAATCGTTTCAATGTCGACGCAATATCATGAACAGAGTATTGTATATGTAGCGGTAACGTTGCTGATCGTACAGTCCCGGATATGTCGGCGCCGCCTTTGTCCATGTGGCAGTAATAGTCGAACAGGGCACCAACAACCTTCATAGAGCCAGGAATTCGAAAAAGACCACGTGTGTTGGCATACTGTGACACATATTGGGCAGTTGCCCGTATGCATGTCGGTAGAATTAAAGCACACGGCGCATACTCTGTAGGCAGGTAGAAGGAGCTTTTGCCGCTAAGGCGCACCATGGATTGAAGGTCTAAGACACTTGGAGCTTCCCTTCTGCTGTGAATTAGATAGGCCAAGTCCGATGCACTTCGTCGGTGTCGAGATTTTAGAGAGTCGCGATCTTTGGAATCCGAAGGCAGCCTGGAGCTAGACAAGAACATGCGACGAAACCATCCGCGCTTAGGCTTTTCGTGATCATCCTGCCTTGGTTAGCATATGCTTGCAGACGCGCGCTAGATCCTAGCTTACTGGTTTGTTTGGGTCGAAATCATCTAATATTAATGGCCTAATTCCATGCTTTTGCTTGTTAGTTTCGAGCCCGGACATGACGGTGTTGATTCGTACCTTTTTGGCCAAGCGATTGTATTCCTGCACAAAGACGGCCCGATCCTCAACCTCGTCGGCGTCTCTGAGGAGACCAATATCACCGCTGGTGGAGGTCCACGTATGGCTGCTGAAGAGAGGTCGGTCATTCAGCAACAGGCTATGAAATGTCGAGCTTGTAGGCAGCGGCCTGTCAAAGGCGCTTTCGGGAAGCACCAGAAGGGGTGGGATGAGGGACTGGGTGCGCAGGGACGTGTTTGCTTGGGATGCCATGACCAAACCTAACGAGTCGGATCAGCCACGCATAATGGTGCAAGACGCAAGAGATGATGGATACGAATGTGAATGGGAGAAGTGATACGACCCCTGCCAATTGGCAGTGTGTAGTGCCTACTGGTGGCAGCAGTTGACACCTGCCAAACGCGCGTGTCACAGTAGACCAAACAGAGTGTACAGAAACATGCAGTTGACAGGTCAACCTGGCTAGGTGCCCAATTGCTGCAAAGTTTTTGTAGGGCAGGATATTGTGAATGATGATGGCATATTCATTCGCAGAAATATCATTCTAAGCTATCATGACAAGAAAACATCCACTTACCGTGGTATTGATGACCACAGCTCTACTTGCTGTCTATAAATCATAAGAATAGGCGAATCATATGCCAAAAGAAAACAACAGTCTTGTCGTAGATTCCATCCCGTGCGCCGAGTATAATGCAATGCGCCTTTCCCAAGACCCCGTCTTTTACTCCGTTACCAGCTTCCACGGAGGAAGGCTTATTGCTTTTTGACCTCATCGTCACATTCTCCACATAGCACATATTTCAGGATATCCGAGAGCGAGATGACGCCTTTGAGCTTATTGTCATCATCAACCACGATCAGTCTGTGAACTCGGCTCTTTCGGACAGCGTCGAATATGGCGTCGAGTCGGTCATCTTCGCTGCAGGTGTAGATGCCTGGCGAGTCGTCTGGGCGTTTGCAGAGGGCCTCTCCAACAGAACCACCGAGATCCTCGTATACGCCGCCTTTGATGCACGGAATAACATCAACCGCTTCGAATGCGTTGAGGACTCGACCTTCGCTGTCGAGGATGGGGATGCAACTTATATTGCCATCCACCATAAGCCAGATGACGTCAAGAACTGTGGCATTCATCGTAGACGTTACAAGATTGTTGTAGGATCCGAGGTTGATTTCTCGAACAGTCTTTTTGAGCATGACAGTATAGTCGGCATTGTTAACGGCAATGAACTTGAGAATACGGTATTGTGTAATGACGGAAATGAGTGTTTCGCGGCCCGTCTCGTCGTCGACGTCGACGAGCGGGATTCTGCGCGCTCGGGTCTTGAGCATTTGCCTGCATGCTTCGAATAGCGGCCGCGACGGGTGAACGGAGAGAGTCTCGATTGGGACGGCGCCGATGGCTTTTTCGATATCTTGGGCACATATTAGTTGGCGCCTGAGCGGGGTAGACGAACGAGGGGTTCGCGAGGCAATTCTCACCACGCAGACTGCGGAGCCGGAATTGATCGAGCTTGCTCATCTCGTCGGGATACTGGATATGGTATTGGATGACGTTGATGTAGTCGGTGCTGGTCAAGAGGCCGGCAAATCGTGATGTCTGCGAGTCCCATAGCGGGGCAGACACGATGGCTAGAGGAGCAGTCAGCAGAGAACTTAGCATTGAGCATGGACCAAGATGAGCGCACAATTTTGAATCAAGATATTAAGGCTCTTTTTGATGAGCAAGTCGGTGTCGAGGACGATGAGGCGGAAAGACAGCGGCAGCACGTCGTAACTGGTGCGAACCTTGAGAAAATCGCGGATGGCTTCCTGCAGGTAGGAAAGGGTCAGCGGTACGGGCATACAGCGGCCCATGGGCGCAGCGGCAGAGAACTGGATGCCAACATACCAGGCCCTCTTGCTGCTCACGGTCGAGGGGACTCGGAGTCTTGTTCTCGGGCGCGGAAGCCATGACGGTTGGAGTGGACGGCCTTTGAGCTCGCAAGTAGGATGAGGGGGCCACAATAGGAGGGAGTGTCAACTCTGGCAGAGCTGGCGCATCGTCGGTAGCGGCAGTTCTGGGCCCTCCGGGATTCAGGCGAGCGCCGGTGCCGGGACTGCCAGCAGCCTCAGATTGCTGCTCGGCGGCGGCGTGTGCGGGGGCATAGGCCATGTGAGCGCTAGAGGAATCTGCGCTGCCCTCCATTGTAGCATGTGTAACGAGATGGGGAGGATGGGCGGATAGGTAGCCGGCGTGGCGTTTGGGCGGATTTCAGGCTGCAGGGAGGACGGGAGCAGGCTCGAGGGCGCGAGTCACTTGACGGACAATGCGATCGTGAGGTCAAGGTCGGCGGAGGGGGAAGAGGTGGGGTTGGAGATTGGTGCACAGTGTGTTTCGAGAGCGGAAGCGGAAGCAGAGGCAAGTCGCAGAGGCAGAAAGCAGAGGGTTTCAGTGGAGAGTTGGGGCTGGTTAATAATAATGAGCTGCAGAATGAGCTAATACTGATAAAGCAACAACGCTTCAGTCCCAAACCCAGAGGCTTACATGCCCACAGTGCGTGCTCAATTTTGAATGCCCTGTTATTATTCCATACTCGGGAACCAACAACTCCAATGATATAGATAGATAGTTAAATCCCGAAGTCGGTACGGAGCAATAAATACTCTCCTCTGCTTTTTTGGCCTTCTTTAGTTCGTATCCTTCATTTATCTTCCTTTCCATCCGTTGCCCCTCTTTTATCAGCATCTTGCGCAGGCATCCAGACGTTGCTGCTCTCATCATTTTGAGAGTCCTTCTTTATCGGTCGGAAATGGTCGCAGATTGCGACTGTAAGAGTTAATGAGCTGATTTATTCTTTCCTGTCCTTTTGCGATTGATTTTTGTGGATTCGAATCCTCTGTCTAATCGGGCAATTGCACGGCTGGTAGATTCCGTTCTGTTTTCACATGCCTTTCACTTTCATCTGCGTGTATATCGCGTTTATTTGTATCGCTTTTACCTATTCTGTCGGATTAAATAATTCCGACGCTTCGTCTATTTTGATCCCACCTTGACGTACTTTTTTTTTTGTTTTGTTGCGACCCCATTGTAAATGCAGTCGACACGATGCCTCTACATCGCGAGGAAGAGAGTATCTGGACTTACTAAGCGCGGAATAGGTCAGCGGCTTTCCTTACTTGAACGGTTGTCGACGTTAGCTTGGGGAAGGACTTTGGCCTTGCAATGGATCTGCACACTTTCAGCCTCATTTCATTCCATATATTGTTTCCGGTGATGGTTTCCGTGTGCGAGTTGGACGTCGTGTGTCAGGCGCTCCTAAATAAGTCTTGAATATAGAAGCATGAGTTATTCCCGAAAGGCGATCAACGCGTGATGATGCCGCAATGGGTGTAGAGCAACGCAATGTAGTTATGGGGCAGGTGAAAAGCGAAAAGACGAGGAAAGGGCTTAATGTAGGCAGAGAAACGGTAGTGTCTGGCAAAGAATGGATCAAATGTTTGACTTGACACCGTCACAAGTACTGGCTGTAGCGGGTTAGAAGCACGATGGACTGCCAACCTATTGTGCAGGTGACACACCAGGTAGCATCACATGGTACAGAGAGAGAGAGACGACAGGATGAGAAATGCGACGGGGCACGGAGTCCTGGGAAGATGTGAACAGCCAAGTTTGGCATGTATGTATATGTGTATATGTATGCACCATGAGAAAAGGCGTTCTGAGAAGGTTGCACAAGCCGCGTTGTGCAACCTAGATGATGGCTTGCAGCAATGGTGATGGTGGATTTGGAGGGCTGGAGGGGTAGGAGGGAACCAATAAGTCAAGTACTGCGTACTGCGAATGGAGTAAGACACGAGCCAAGGGAGTGGATGCGCGACGCGATGGGAGAAGTGCCTGGGGATGCAACGCATTGTTCTGTATACCTAGGTATTTGTCGGTATGCTAGCTCAGATAGGGCGGTACAAGCAGCGCGTGACGGGCGTTAGGAAAGTGAAGCATTGGTAATTACAGAGTAGATACGATCGAGGTGAGTACGAGACGACAAGGGCCAATGATTCGGTGTAAATGGACTCCTGTGATTTATTCTTCTGTATCTATATGATGATGAATGATGGCGAATAATCACCCAGGGTTTGCCGTATTTACCAGGTAAACTATCCGTACTACCAATCCGAATACCTAGGTAGTTAGTTGCTAGGTAGGGTTATAGGGCAAAGAGTCGATTTATTTCAGGACGCTGATGTTGGGCTGGTTGATAGTGGAGTGGGGAGCCTCTGTGGGCTGCCATTTGCAGGGCAGCTGGGAGCCCTGAAGCTAAAGGGCTTTTACAGGCAGTGGCTCTCCACTTCAAGTGGCAGATGGGCCTGCAACACTGCTGTAATCACACTGATCAGTGAACTGATGACGAGCCCCTAAAAAGACCCCCTTTATAGGCCCCACGCCATCTAGTATTGCTCCAGCGATTGAGAATTGGCTGCCGTTGCTTGGTTACGTCGGCCCGTAAATACCTGGCCAGATACCTAGGTAACTAATAAATCACCAGTACGCACAGATTACCTAGGTAATATGGGGTCTGTCTAGGCGCTCTACTTGTCCCAAGTTGTCCGTACTTGTCCCTCATCCGCAGCCCTCCACACCTCATCTCCATCACCTCGTCTTTTCCTTTCATCAACCACGCAGCAGCTGGGCTGCCAACTGTCCATCTCCTCGTCCTCTCTGACCTGGCTTCCGACGCCCGTTCACTCTGCTGCCGCTTCCCACCCCCCCCATTACCGGTGCAGCAGGAACGAGACGCCGCGCCAAAGCTGCTTAATCTAGGTAGCCTCTTGCTGAGCTTCGCCTGCCTTCCTGCACCCTTGATTCTCCACCCAAGGCCATCCCAGCGCCGACGCAGACCAAAACCTCAACAAAACAACCCATCGTCGTCGACACCACCTACTTCTGCCATCGGCATCCCGTACTTTGCTTCGCCGCCACGGCCATCGCGCCAGCCATGGGTATTTGTAGTTCAACATGCTGTCGAGGTCCGTCTTGCTCCCCCGACCCGGCCGTGCACCAGGCCTCGTCTGGCCCCCCATTCTCCCGCTCCCGCCCTCTGACACTTGTTATCCACAGGCCGATCCCGAGACAGTCTCTACGAGCCCGTCCTCGCCGACAGCGAACGTGAAGCTGTCGCCGACCTCCTGCAGTTTCTCGAAAATGTCTGTACCCTCCACCCCCCTGCCCGCCCCGACTTTACTAATCCTCTGAATAGCGTGGCGAGACAGACTTCTTTTCCGGCGAGCCCCTCCGAGCACTCAGCACTCTGGTCTTCTCCGAAAATATAGATCTGCAGCGCAGCGCAAGCTTGACGTTTGCTGAGATTACCGAACGCGGTACGCTTGCTACCCGTTTCTGCTGCTAGACTGCCTGCTGATTTTAGTTGCAGATGTCCGCGAAGTCGACCGAGATACCCTCGAACCTATTCTATTCCTCCTTCAAAGTTCCGATGTCGAGGTACAAAGAGCCGCCAGTGCTGCACTCGGCAATTTAGCTGTGAATAGTATGATCTAGCTTGAACTCCCTCGATCGTCATGACCAACTAACCATACTACAGCCGAAAACAAAGTCCTCATCGTCCAACTTGGCGGCCTCACCCCGTTGATCCGACAAATGCTGTCTCCAAATGTCGAGGTGCAATGCAACGCTGTTGGCTGCATCACCAATCTTGCTACACATGAGGAGAACAAGGCCAAGATTGCACGTTCCGGTGCTCTGGGACCGCTGACCAGGCTGGCCAAATCAAGAGACATGCGCGTTCAGCGCAACGCTACCGGTGCCCTCCTCAACATGACCCATTCCGGTACGCTGCTCCTCAAACGGCTGCTCACGGTCACGCTCAAAACTAACCCTTGTGTCAGATGAAAACCGCCAACAACTTGTCAATGCTGGTGCCATCCCAATCTTGGTACAGCTCCTCGCTTCACCCGATGTTGACGTTCAGTACTACTGCACTACTGCCCTCAGCAACATTGCCGTTGATGCCAACAATCGACGAAAGTTGGCCTCGTCAGAGGCCAAACTCGTACAAGCTTTGGTTGCTCTCATGGAGTCGTCCTCACCCAAGGTTCAGTGCCAGGCCGCCCTTGCTCTCCGAAACCTGGCCTCCGACGAAAAGTACCAACTCGACATTGTCCGAGCCAACGGCTTGGCGCCTCTGCACCGTCTCCTCCAATCATCCTACCTCCCATTAATTCTCTCTGCCGTCGCTTGTATTCGCAACATCTCCATACACCCCTTGAACGAGTCTCCCATCATCGAAGCCAACTTTTTAAAGCCTCTTGTCGACTTGCTCGGCTCAACTGAAAATGAAGAAATTCAATGCCATGCCATCTCGACTCTGCGAAACTTGGCCGCCAGCTCGGACCGGAACAAGGCCCTCGTCCTGGATGCCGGTGCCGTACAAAAATGCAAGCAGCTGGTGCTGGACGTACCCGTCACTGTCCAGTCTGAAATGACTGCCGCTATTGCTGTGCTGGCTCTTAGTGATGACCTCAAGTCTCATCTGTTGAATCTTGGTGTCTGCGACATTTTGATCCCCTTGACACACTCGCCGAGCATTGAAGTACAGGGCAACAGTGCTGCTGCTCTCGGCAACCTCTCCTCTAAAGGTAAGTACCCTTTCCTTGTTGATAGTTTGCAGACATGAGCTGACCCATTCCCAGTTGGTGATTACTCGATATTTATTCAAAACTGGACTGAACCCAATGGTGGTATTCACGGCTACCTGTGCCGCTTCCTCCAGTCTGGTGATGCCACCTTCCAACACATTGCTGTCTGGACCTTGCTCCAATTGTTCGAATCGGAAGACAAGACACTTATTGGCCTCATTGGTAAGGCCAATGACATTATCGAACACATTCGAAACATTGCAAACCGCCAAATTGACACGGAACCCGACCTCGAGGAGGAAGACGAAGGTGAAGTTGTCAATCTGGCTCAGCGTTGCTTGGAGCTGCTTGGACAAAGCATGTCCAAGGCTCATATTGAAGGGTGATATTTTTTCTTGGAACAGTCATGTTGAAGGGTAATAGTCATATTACAGGGTGATTGTCCTTAACCGGCGCCGCAGCAAAACTGCGGACAGCCATTGGTGTTGCATGCGTCTTTTGAGTCTGAGGCGCAGCCGGCGAAGGGAAAGCGCAATGCTTTGCCCACATTTTGAAGCCACTTTTCATTTTTCGTGTCCGGAGTTTTTTGTTTGGTCGGTGGCTTATGCTGGCGCCCTGCGTGCCACTGCCGAGTTTCAGTGGCAGGTAGAGGTTCTGGGCCTTGACAGTCTCAGTTCAGCTCTCTTTCTTCCTATTCATCATGTACAAAGCATATGCAGCGCATTATTGCTGCTAGCCCAGCATTTTATAATTTTCGATTTTATGAGCCCGTCAAGGTTGCGAGGGCACAGTTGAAGGACGGTGTAGTTAAACAATGCGATGCTATTATGGTATACCCGAATATGCTGGTTTAATTCCTAGTGATTTTTGTACAGTGATGATGGTTACTGCAGGTAATAGACTATTTTTCGACCTCTTGAAGCGGATTCTTGAACCATTGGCGTTCGCTCCACGGCAAGACTTTTGCCACTACCTTGCCCTGTATAAGGGCGAGAGGCAATGGCCCAAACGTCCTTGAGTCTCTTGAAGCGATGAGGTTATCGCCGACAATCCAACAGTGGCCGTCTGGAATCTGTACAAGAATAAGCGAGCCGCTCTCAGAAAGTGGACGAGCATGGCAAAAGCATGAAAGCTTACCTGTAGCATGGTGTCCCCTCCTTGCTCCCCCGGCGTCCCGATGGACACGTAGTCGCCCGGCATACCAACAACGCGCTTCACGCCCATGTCGTACTTTGCAAACGGCATCTTGTACAGCACGAGGTCGCCGACGCGCACGCCGCGCCCGCGGCGGCACCGCATATCGGTGCCGATCCAGTCGCCGTAGGTGGAAAAGGTGGGCAGCATCGAAGGCCCGTCGGCGGGGCCGACCTGGAACCCGTGCGCCTGCAGCAAGTGCCAGGCGAAGCCAGCCTTTGTGAGGCCGATGAAGAGGCGCACCCCGGGGCGGCGGAGGAAGCGAGACGCTACAGGTGGGAGGGATGGCATGTTTGAGGCGGGCAAGGGTGGTGTGTGTTTGTTTCTGTATGTTTTAAAGAAAGTCGGAGGGCTATGAGTACATTGAGGAGCTCATTGTGAGCTGGGAAAGTCGCAGGCACGACTACGAAGACGGGCCTCACAGAGATTATCGGAGTTGCTGAGGTGAGGAATTGGGGTTTGGTTTGGCTGTGGGTTTGCGGTCGAAGTCAACATGTGGGGCACTTGGTGACTGGCGGCGAGAGCTCTTGGAGCTCAAACCTCTTCATCTCCTCTACTCACAAGCTACCCTCTCGGTCGGGTCCTTCTTCCCACCCACGGTTGCGCCACGGCAACAATGGCCACACTTGGCAACTCTCGATGCCTCTTTAACTCGCGGGCCGCCCTGCTGAGGGTCTTTTCACTCTCTCCGCCCGCCGCCAGCGCCGCTGGCCATGTGCTGCGCTCGCCTGCCGCTCACCACCAGGCACGCGCCTACGCCGTCCTCTCCTCTCGTCGCGGCCCCCGCGGGCAGCGTCTCGCCGAATCAGTCGACCGCGTCGATGACGGCCTGCCCTACAGCCCGCTGTACACGACGGCCGCAGCCCTGCAGCGGTCGCAAAAGGACCGCATGCCGCAGGATTTTGAAATCACCGACCCCAAGATTATGGTTCTGGAGAATGGCTCCATCGCGGGGCCGCTGGCGACAAAATACGTTTTAAGCAAACTCGACGCCAAGACGGAGTCGCTGCGCATGATTCGGCCGTACGTGCCCAAGGGCTCGCCGCTGCCGCGCAAGGGCGGCAAGGCGGCGGCGGCGGCGGCGGCGGAGGATGGCGGCGGCGAAGAGGGAGAGGCGTCGGCGCCGACGACGAAGGAGGAGCAATTTGCGCTGTGCGAGATTGTGAATAAAAAGGAAGCGTTTCAGAAGGAGCAGGAGCGAAAGCAGCTGAAGAAGGAGAATGCCAAGCCAAAGACAAAGGAGATGGAGCTGACGTGGGCGATTTCGGAGCACGACTTGCAGACCAAGCTGCGGCAGCTGGCAGGGTTCCTGAACAAGGGCATGAAGGTGCAGCTGGTGCTCGGGACCAAGAGGGGCGGGAGAAAGGTGGACGAGGAGACAGCAAAGGCGTTGATGAGCAAGATCCGGGATGAGGTGCAGGCGCTGGGGGCGCGCGAGGTGACGCCTGCGAATGGCGATCTGGCAAGGACGATGAGGATGAATTTTGAGGGCGTGACCAAGAAGCAGACGTGAGAAAGCGGGCAGCGCGTAGTAAGTGGGACATGCGGCGATGAGCATGGAAAGGTTCATTTTATATTTGTTTCGGTGCCGAGTACATGGCACAATGTGTACTATCATGCAGAATAGGTCATTTGGAAAACACAGAGCTCCTTTTGTCGTCTAAGCTTTTTGAAAAACCCCCAACGCCAATATATCGTGACGAAAACAAGCAACTATGCAACCAATCCTCACATGATTTCGTCCAAATCATCGTCTACGGCTGTCTGTGCCGTCTGCGCCTCTCCATTCTCATCCGTCTCCCAGCCCTCATCCTCGTCCCGCTCTGGCCCCTTTCCCTTTTCCTTTTTCGTCCTTGTTTTTTTCGCCACGGCCCCCTCACCTTCACCCTCCCCATCGCCTTCCTCGTCCTCGTCCTCGTCCTCGTCCATCTCAACCACGTCCTTATTAATGGCATCCCAGCCCTGCCGTCTCTTATCCACCGTGCGCTGCCTGTCCCAGCTGCGCTTCACCTTGCTCGACGTGCGCTCCACCACTGCCTCAGCCATTTCCATGCCCTTTTCGCGGCGGCGGCGCGCCTTGGCCGACACGCGCGCTTTGCGCTGGCTGGTCCGCTTTTGCACACCCGCCGCGTGGTGCACCGCGAGCACCGATGGCCGCTCGGTGGGCTTGCCGCGTGCGGGCGGCGCGGCCGTCTTGAGGGACTTGTCCGTGTCGATGCTAGGTGAGGTGGCGCGGCGTGCGGCGCGAGACCGCTTGGAGGGTTGGGCTGGGGAGGGGGGAGAGAAAAAGGGTCAGCGGGTGTGTGTGTGTGTTGGTTGGGGGATCCTAGGGGAGTCATGTTCGGACGTACATTTTGTTTTGGCCATTGTAAACAGATTGTGGTTTGGGGCAGATTTCTGCGCCGTTGTGATGGTGGGGGAATTGTCGGTCTACAACTTTTTTCTCCCCTTGCTGCAGCAGCTATCGATAATGAGCATTGAGCATTGGCGGCGTGGGGTTCCGTGACTGGGGTGGAAGTTGAAGTACCTACCAGTAGATGCAGGCACATGAGATGCCATATTTCCAAGTAAATGTGGAAGAAATTGGAAATTGGAAATGGAAATGGAAATGGAAATTGTCATCATATTCTTTGTGCTGATAGATGGCAGTTCATCCCTTTTGCCGTCTCTACTTTCCAGTAGAATCTTGCCTTTTCTCGTTGATTTAACACCCTCCTTGACATCTTGAGCCTTGACACGTTGGAACTCAAGTCAAGCTGCACTCAAGAGGACCAAGCACTCACCGACAAACACAGTGTTCGAGAAAACGTAGACGTACCGAGTACACATTCAAAGTTTCAAAATTCGCAAACGCAGGACATCATCCCGTATCGGATACATGTCTAAAAGCAGTTAGCCCGAGTGGCAGGGATTCGCAGGTCCATGTTTATGAGCGCAGTGCTTGTTTTATTAGTTAGTACTGCTGCAGTCGACTTTGCGCACTGCAAACAGTTCTAGCACCGGGGTGATGCGACTTTGGATCCAACTGTCTTTGAAGTGGAAAAAATAAATAAAATAAAGATAAAGTTGCAGACACGCAAAATAAATGCCCAAGACAAAGAATGTATGCTGTGCGCCACGCGATGCACTCCACCATGTACCTGCAGGATGACGTTCAGCGCAGCATCGCCGCCAGCCTGCCAGTCCGGAGTAATATTGTCTGGGACATTACGCTCGGCTAGTTTGCGACTGGATGAGCTGCTGCCCCAACGACGCACGTCGAGCATGTCAATCTCATTCTCCCTTTCTCATGTGCCTCATACTCCATTCCCATCTCCATTGTAGACCCAACAGACTGCGAGGGTCAGCGCCGTCAACATGAAGCCGCTCTTCACTGCGGTGATTGCCGGAGTCAATTACCTCCTCCACCCCGAGATTCTGGTACGCCGCGCTCTCCTAGCCGTTGAGACATGTCCACCCTGAAGATGTTTCTGCGCTAATTGCGTCTTTCTGTTTCTTTTTGCAGGGCACGATTGAAGAAGACATCAACCCAGACGCCGTTCTCCCTGTCACGCTCATCAGCACCGAGGAGCTCAACAGCCCCAACCTGGATGACTTTCTCAAGGGCCTCGAGCTCTTTGACGATGTTTACTCGAGCGAATTCGCCTTTGCATTGGTAGAGAAGCCAGGTGCCAACGAGACAAGACGCGCCAGACGGTCATCCGTCGCCGGGAAGCACACCTACACTGTGCAGGTTACGGACAGCCGCCCCAACGAGGGCGCCAAGGTGTCGGCCTTGTCCACCCTGCCCACGGGACCGTACATTTTGCACGGCAAGGAGCTTCACCAAGCGTACAGAATATACGAGGATGAGTTGCGTGCCTTTTCAGCAGGCATCGTGTCTGAAAAGCATGACGCCTTTGACAGGTGGGAACCTCCCTTTTGATCCGAGACAATTGGCTAATCCTCGTCGCAGTTTCGTTGATCTCGGTGATGCGCTTCAAAATGGAATCCATCGACCTATTGCTGTACCATCGCGACTGTATTTCTCAGGCCCGTCCATCAAGAAGCCGCTCTCTGGCCTTCGCTACGCCGTCCCGGAAGACTTTGATCTGAGTGGTCTGAAGACGACTCTGTCCAGCCAAAACTGGACGTCTCTCCATTCCGAGCCCGCCTTCAAACACGCAGACTACGTTCAGGTGCTTATAGACCAGGGCGCCATCATTGTGGGAAAGACAAAAGACGGGCAACTTGCCGAGGGCACGTCGTGGGTGGACGCGACGGCGCCCATCAACCCTCGCGGCGACGGCAAGCACCCTGTTGGCGGCGCGGCCGCTGGCGCAGGCTCTGCTCTCAGTAACTACACCTGGCTGGATAATTCTGTCAGTCAAGGAGGTAGGATCTGCCATGCGAGCGCTCGCATCTTGGGAAACTTTGAAGCTGACTCGTCATAGCACTCGACGGCACACTCCCCCAAGCCGCTGCCTTCGGCCTGTTCACACTGCGCGCTACCGCTGAAACAGCCTCGCAGGAGGGAGTGCGCATGAGCTCTCCGTGAGTAGTTTAATCATCTACTCAACCTAAGACTTTTTTTAACAGCATCTATAGAAAGTTTCAGTCGACAGGAATTTCAGGTCGAAGTCTAGATGATCTCGTGCATCTGGTTGCACCGTCGTTCAAGCTTCCATGGCAAGTGACGGCCAGGCCGCAGCGCATAATCTATCCCACCGACTTTGCTTCTCTTCTCTCCAAGAAACAACAAGATCTAATGGGTGAGTTTGTCGCTGCCTGGGAAAAGGCCCTTGGCGTCAAGGCGGACAATATCAGTCTGGCAGATGCCTGGGCCAAGAACCCGCCGGGAGATGCCGGCAAGCAGACGCTGCATGATTATCTAGGCCATGTAAGTAGAGACGGCTGCTTCCCAACCGAACCGATCTTCATGCTGAGGCAACAACAGGCTGCATATTATTCTTTTTGCCACGACTTTTACCGCAACTACGACGAGTTCCGATCTGCCTTCAAGGCCAAGTTTGGCGAAGCGCCTTACCTCGAGCCGAATGTGGCAGAAGAATGGTGCCTCCCCCTCCCTTCCAACGAGCATTATTGATGAGGCCGCTCAAATAGCTAACAAAAACAGGGCTATTGGCGCAAAGACGGACGGCAGGGCAGCCGCCAAGAGGCTTGCGGTTTTTGCTGCCTGGTTCAATAAGAACATTGTGCCTACCACCGCAGATGCCCAAGGCAAGGCTGCCGTCATTGTCCCTGTCCTTGGCCAAACCTCTTTGTAAGACGGCCGCACGGCAAACTATCCAATTTGAATCTGACACTTGGGCAGGAAATTTGACTCAGTAAAGGGACTTGATCCCAATATTCTCGCACCCGTTCTAGGTACCCCGCAGATGTCGGCGCCATGTAAGTCACCTCTTTCCGAACTCAGGCACCGAACGAGTATAAAGCTACTGACATACTCTGTTAGTTGCGCAAATTGCCATTGCGAATGGTGACAACGCTTACGTGCCCTTTTCTGCTGGCGTCATCGGCGCCAAGGGCGACGACGTCATGCTTGTCCGGACCATGAAGCGCGCATTTGACATGGCTGACTGGCGCGTCCACGTTGACGCGGGACGTTTGACGTATCCTGTGGGAACCAACTCCCGGAACGTGGACGATCATTACCGGGATCCATTTCCACCGGCTCTTCCGGGCGGAGTCTCGTCTGCGATCGGGGGCGAAGAGGTCAAGGAGCTGTAAAGACGAGGGGAGGGGCTCTGATGATGACTCGCAAAAGACACAACTTGCAAAAAGGTTATTCGTATTATCTATCAGAATTCAAAGTGTGGTTGTTCGAATCTGCGTTAGACCCGATTTTTTCGCTCAATATTTCGCAGGTAGGACAAATATCTATTGTAAAGAAGTTGATGCTCTGTATCGTTCCGGCACTGTGGTAGAGCCCGAATATCTTGGCCACACTCATCCATGATTGTTCCATTTCCCGCCCATTCGTCAGTCTCCGCTGCCTTGTTGATAATTAAATACACTACGACTCGCTCCAGCTCGCCTCGCTGCAGATAATGTGCCGCTTCGGGGGTCGCAGGCGGGACTTGTGATAGAATGGTAGAGCGCATTGTGCCATCACGCGGCAGAAGCTCGGCCGTAAAGAAGCGGACGAACCAATTGACAATGGTTTCGACTGCCTTGCGGACCGAATGCCGTTCCCTTTCGACAGTTGTATTCATGTGTTTTACGCGTCGCCTGAATGTGTGACGAAGCATCGAGGCCACAAGATCGGTGGCAGCCACTGTACTTGACCAGGTGATGGCGGCCTTCCTGACATGGTAGAGCAGTTGGTAGGACATTCGTGGGCTGATGGTGCCAAGTATGCAGGAACTGCAAGTGCAACGAAAGATGATGCGTAGTGTCGAGGTTATTGTTGTTATGCTTTCGGCATTCATGGTCTTGATGATGGACTCAGATTGTGTTTGCGATCCGATGTGCTCCAAGTCGAGTGGTTGATAGATGTCGATACCTGACAGGAGAGACACGCAAGTGACATAAGCCCAGTCGGGCAATGTCATGCCGAGGAGATAAGGTGGTATCATTCCCTCATCAAATGCTTCCAACAGAAGGTCCAAGGGTCTTCTATTGAACATGTCGCGCGCCTCGATCAGGGGTGGGAATGCGCGCAGCAAGTAGCCAACCGCAGCTACATTGCGAGATAAAGCGGCGTAATGGAGAATAGAGTTACCTCTTTGGTCATCCAATGCCCACAAAGGTAGCCGGGGCCCACTGGGAAAGGTTCGTAGAAAGCTTTCAAGTTCTGCGAGTTCTACAGGCTCACTCCTGGCCAAGAGGAAGCAAGCTCTGTTCATCCAGACGAATTGTCGATGGAACCTGGCCAGCCAAGGGCGCTTTCGTGGAAATTTGCAGTCATGAATCAAAACTCGAGACGGATGACCAAGGTCGTCGGTAAAGGCCAGAACTGGGGACAGGCCGACTCGTCGAAAGTGGTGAAGTTGCCAGAAAGAATTACTCATGGCGTAGAACGATTTGCTGATATTGCTCAACACATTTTCGTCATCTTCAGGGCTCGCGACAAGTGCAATAAAAGGTGACAGCTCGTTGCGCGCAATCTCCAAGACGACAGCCGTCAGCGTGCGTGCGTATAAAAACCGGTGCTCGACTGTTTCGATGGATGTGCGGATGTCGAGTTCTTTGATCCAAAGAATATTATGGTAATCGAGCTCGTGTCCCCAGACACTGGATCCCTTCTGGGCACCACCAGGACCGAATTTTTGTTTTAAACGGCCGTATTGGCCAAAAAGACGGAATACATCAGAATCGAGGCGTGATGATAAAGGCGTGTATCGCTGTTGACAATAGGTTTTTATCTTGGCCCGGGTAAGAAAATGGGCCTCGCACATGGCGAGAACTGAGTTTTTTGTTGCGATGCAAGCGTATACTATGTTGTTAAGAGGAAAGTGATGATCAACGTATAATATCGTGTGAGCTTGGGATTCGATGTTTACGCTAGAGGTCTGACGGCCGGTACTGTCTTGTTCGGAGGCCGTCTTGGCTTGCTCCGATGTTCTGAAACCGGCATCAGCTTTCTTGCACGTTTTTCATGGAATCTTTTCGGAGCCGAGCCGTCCGAATGAAATTGGGTCACTCACTCGTCTTCCAAATGATTGAAAACGCCGTCATGAAAGACCAACTTGAATGATTGACCACGGCGACAACTGTCGCGAAAACGAACTTTGCTAAATTAGCATCACCAGTTGGAAATTAAAGCAGCAAGATTCACAGGGACGGAATCACTGGCGGTATCTCACCCTATCGTCTTAAACAGCTCCGGTCGATCTTGGACCGCGACACAAAATACGTTTCCTTGGGCTGGTACGGCTCGCGACAGGCCAGAGAGGTCGCGTTGGCGAATTGCTCGTACATGCATGGCTTCATTTCGACGGTTCACTAGGGACATCAAGCCAGATGGTGTAAACTAGGAAGATATGCTAGTGACTGTGATAAAATTGAAAAATGGCAAAGTCTAGAGAGGCAAGCCTAAAAATGGCAAAGCCTGGGTAGGGAGGTAGGGAAGCCAAGACGGAAGGGGAAGTAGCTGGCGCTGGCTGGCAGCTGCGTCGTCGAGCCAACGCGCCTACAAAGGGGACAGCCAGAAAATTAGCTCTACAAACTGCACAATGTGCACAATGTGCACAATGGGCAGACTAGGTGGGAAGGTACGCAAGTCAACGAACGGATAGCCGATGACGGTCGAGGTTGGTGGGGTTTGACTCCGTGTAAATCATCGACGTACGCAACGCAGACTACGCAACCGATAACCAGTAGGCTATTTCTAATGATTTATATCATAAATATATTGTCATCATCTTCTTTTCCCCCTTCAAGTTACTACCTACATCGCTTGCGTGGGCCGCGTCACCGTCTTCGCGGCTACAAGATCCGGCTTGCATGCTAAAAGGGGCAAGCCCGAAGCTAGCCCAGCCCTATTACGCCATCAGCTTGAGTTACCCAAGAGTTCACGATGACTCACAACATGGCGTCTGAAGCGCAACACGCTACGTCTCTATAATATACCAACTATATAATGAATCTATTGAGCGACATAGATTTGAACCTCGCCGTCATTCCTCTTCGCAATGCAACACAAACATAACACAACAATGGCTGTCAGTAAACCAACGCGAGAGGATGTTCAGCGCCAAATTTATCTGTGGGCGGCTATGCGTCACTATATCGTTGAGATACTGCCAATAGGCCTCCCAGCGGTCCTGCGAACCGACATGCCCGCCGGCACCTGGGAGTACGTTGGATTCGAGCCGACCAAGGCACAATTCGACGCCGCTGCCGTCCTCGCGCTGCAAGACAAGCAGCGGTTCCTCACCATCATTGCCGACGACATGACCAAGTACCGGCAAATGGGTACCGCGCTCGGCTTTGACATTATTGCCGAGGAGGCGCTCATGACGTCGGGCATGACGGGGCCACCCGCGCCGTCAGACAAGACGGCGTCTTTTGTCAAGGAGATTGAGACGACGCAAGCGGGCGTCGCCACGCGCTGCCGGCTCCAGGTGACTACATCAGATGAACAAGGCGGGGAGCCTGCTGCGGGAGGACAAGTCGGCATTCACGGGGAGATGGCTGTCTATGACAAAATCAAGACTGAGGAGGGCATGCGGCGAAGAGGTCTAGGGACGCTGGTGATGCAGACGCTCGGTGCCGAGGCGTATGCAAAAGGCGCAAGGACGGGCTGGCTCATGGCCTCGCCGGATGGACAAAAGCTGTACACTCAGCTGGGATGGAAGCAAGCTTACTGGGTGCTCATACTAGGTAACAAGGATATCATCAAGAACCCATGAGCGGCTGGAGTAGATGGGAAACACGGAATCAACGAATAGTAAATTACCCTAGAAATGATGGTTAATTGGGGCTACAGACACATTTTTCGCATGTTGCTACGTTTCACGTACTGAGTACTCCATAGCAGTTACTGGCACACGCTTGATCGGCGATCTCTGCGCGAGTGACTGCCTCCAAAGACTAATCGGATACGCTAAACTATTAGTCAATTTTACCTTGGAAGCCTTACGATCGTTGGCAGTTGGGGGACTAAGACACGTGCTGCGGTCGGCATCATCCAGCAGCTCGCACACTACCATAACACGATTATCCGTCGGCTCCCTACATATATAACGCTACTGTTCCAAAGAGAGAAGCAGCAGATGAAAAGAAAGCAACATACTCAACCCAAAAGAATTTTTTTTTGCACCATTACTAGGCACTTCAAGTCTATCGTCTCAGGCATCTTGGAAACCTTGTACTCTACAAAGCAGTCATCTATGTCGATGTAAATGCGCCGCAGGGCAAGGCAATACTCGCCCTAATCCTCGGCCATTATATAAACAAGATAGGTCACAGGAGACATGTCCCATTCGCAACATATGCTGGCCGAACAATCCTAAGACAGGTCGAGGGGTCATTGGTCCCGATGACCCTAGCGTCACCTATTGTCTAGTGGGGGAGTGAGTAAACCGCCAAAGGTAAAAAAAAAAGAACAAGAGGCTAGCCCGCCCAGCAAGTGAGTGTATCCGCTATGACGAGGAACGACGATCTTCGAGGTTGTACAACGGAGCAGCTTCGAGATTTTACAATGGAATTTGTGGTGCCCCCCCGGTATCCGTGTGTGCTGCGAAGCTCGGACAGTCGACAGTGCCAGACGCGGCTCCGATAAAGGTGTCAGATAGCATCTTGTGGAAAGGTCAGCGACGTGGCGAGATTCTGCTTCACACGATTACACATTTCTGCTACAATGATGTGGCCTTTTCTCTCGTGAGGACGTCTTGAAATCGTTGCTGAACTCGACTGAATAGCCGCATTAAGTTCGTTGCGGAGTCACCGCGACGGGTTGTTATTGGCTAGGCTGGACTCTGATTGCCGAAAGTCGCGCAGGTTACGGAACAACCAACTAATAACTGGTGGAAGGTTAAGATGTGGAGCAAGTGGAGGGAGCGTTCGTGCTGATAAAAGGAGCTGCCTTGGAACCTGTGGTGACAAACATGGCCAAATCTTTTTAGGTAAATTCCGTCTTACTAGCTATCTGGCACGATGCAACGTTTCTCCCGTCCGACTGCCACCTTCAACACCCATTAAATTGTTCAAGGAATAGTCTGTGGAGAGCATGTATTCAGGACGCGTTTAGGTCGAGACCGTCCTGAGCTAGCTGGCCACGTATAGGCAGTGACATGCATGCACTCTTCTGGAATGGGAAAAGAAAAACAAGGCTCACCCGTAAGCCTAGCCGTCTTTGTTACTATTTCTCATGTTCCTTGCTGTTGTAATTCTCGCGAGTAGCCGCTCCATCGACGGCGAATAACGTGCATCTCGTGTGGTGTAGTCAGGGCATTGCTATGAAAGATCAACAGCCAACGCGTCATTTTACAATCTGCACCTAGTCTTTGCTAAGCCCGATCTGGCAGGCCGGCTAATAAGCCTCCCGGACCGCACAGTGACGCTTATAGCCGGAGCTGATGGCCACTTGCTGCCGTTTTGTCATGGCTAATGGATCTAGCCATGGTGTCGCGCGTCTAGACACTAGACAATGCCACTTCCGGATGTTTCAAAAAGCTTGATTTATGGAACGATTCGAGAAACGAGCGCAACGAGCTCACAAACTTGCGTTCTGGTTCTGAGCCGATAACTTAGGACTATTTCGGATACTCGTAACGTAACATGATGATCGGCATACCATGGGGGTTTTGGCCTAAAGGTTTCTCTCATAGAGTTACCGGGAGCTCGTCCTCTTTTTTTTGTATATAGACTTACTAGAACCCCTTGCCCAAAGCCGTCACTTTTCGTCTCATCTTCACCTACCTTATTAGCCATCACTACACCCGCCCTCTATGTTTTCCCTGGCGTTGAAGGCTACTTGCCTTGTTGCAGCCCTTTATCCCACATTGGGCCTTGCTCTAGTCGGAGTGGATTGGCAGTTTGACAAGACCATTACTGGTGGCATGAAAGACATTACCTTTGGATTCAACATGGCCAATTCTAGCTCAAAGGCTGGCTTCTACTATGCCCAAGAGTTTGCTTTCAACGGTATTCAGAAACCAACCGACACCAAGGCGTGGCCGGCGCTTGCATATGCTGGCGTTCAACCGCGCCCAGTGAAAAATGGCCGGCAGATAGTACACGCAGCATTCTCCAGCTTCATCGCCAATACAACCACAACATCCTCTACCTGCCACGGCGGAGCGGACGGCCACTCTAATGGAGTCAGCTGCTCAGTGGAGTTTCCCGGAAACTATTCGCATACCTACAACATTGTCGTCGAAAACACGGCCAATACCACTTGGCGTGGCACTATCGTTGATGCCAAAACTGCCGAGAGCCACGTCATCGGTACCTGGACCTTACCTACCGGCGCAAAAGGCATCACTCACAACTACATTTCTTTTTTTTGTCCGTCTACAGACTGTCCGTCGTTGCTTAACTGGTGGCCAAAAACCCATTCTTGAGCTACTATATAACAACAACCTGAAGAGACGTTGCGCGCTTCAATTGGGCGATTCCTACATAGTTGAGAATGGTGTCATTGAGAAGCACTGTCCTGGTGTTGGCCATAGCCGTTACGCACGCGGCTCAACGCAGCGATAGCCAGAAGCCAATTATTCAAAAACACAAAAGTTTACTGAATCCACTCAATGACACATTTGCAAGGTTGGTTCAGGAGTCGCTTGATGTGTGGCACGTCCCCGGCATCGCGGTCGGTGTCATTGACGGTGACCACATTTACACCGAGGTGAGGAAAACCACCTTTTCGAGTACTCTCACCCCTTCATAAGCTACACGAAATCCTGATTCTCTCCAGGGTTACGGCTACGCAACGCTCCCGGACGTGCGTGCCACCGCCGACACGCTGTGGTACGGCGCGTCGACATCCAAGGCGCACGCGGCGGCGCTGCTCTCGCAGCTTATCCACTCGGGCAACTACAGCCAGTTCCCGCTCGGCTGGGAGACGCCCATCTCGTCCATCATTCGGGATGATTTTGTGCTACCCGATGAGTGGGCGACGGCGCACGTCACGCTCAACGACGCCGCGAGCCACCGCACCGGCATGGGCCGGCACGACCTGGCCATGCATCGCGTGCACAACGGCCGGCCCGAGACGCCGCGGGACGTGGCGCGTCGTCTACGACACCTCGGAATGACGGCGGAGCCGCGCGTGCGGTATTCGTACTGCAACTTCATGTACACGACGCTGGGCCACGTGCTCGAGACGGTGACGGGCGCGTGGCTCGGCGAGGCGCTGCGGACGCGCCTCTGGGCGCCGCTGGGCATGGCGTCGACGTACTTTGACGTGGAGGACGCGCTGGGCGCGCCGGAGCACTTTGCGGCCGGCTACGCGTGGGACGAGCGCGCGGGCAACTACACGACGGTGGACTACATGTCGGTGAAGGAAGTCGGCGCGGCGGGCGCGGTTATTTCCAACGTCAAGGACTATGCAAAATGGGTCAAGTGTCTGCTGGACAGGAGCGGGCCGTTTTCGGAGGAGACGCATGCGGATATCAGAAAGCCCCGAATGCTGGTCTTGGGAGAGCTCAACGACGGCTTGGAAACAAAGACGTACGGCCTTGGCTGGACTCGTGAGACTATTCATGGTCATGTTGTGTACCAGCACTCGGGAGGTATGCTTGCATATGGCGCCGAGGTGTTCTGGTTGCCCGATGTCAAGTTTGGCATTGTTGCTTTTGGTAACACTGCCTTTTCGTCCAACTTTGTGGAGCTCGAGGTTGTGTACCGCCTGATAGAGGACAAGTTGAACATCCCGGCCGAAGAGAGAATCGATGTTCGAGCCAGGTAAGCTTACATAACCTGTTGTGCGACGCGCTTACTGATCATGGCCATTACGTAGATCGATGAAGATTAGGGACAGCTTGTTGACCAGAGAAGAGGCTATCAAGTTACTCTTCCCGGACCGGCCCGAGACGCCGCAGCTGGGCTCTTTTGACGCCGGCCAGCTTGTTGGGCACTACAGGGACGAAGGTTGGGGCGATGTCGTGTTCACAGTGGCGGACGACCTAGACGGTAACAAGACTGTTCTTGTTGGGCCGCGAGAGGAAGCCACATTCAGGCACACCTTGGTCTTGGAACACATTACGGGTGACTATTGGCTTGGAAAAGTCGCCATGGTGGGCAACAGTCGCTACACAGATTACTTTTTCAGTGTGAAATTCGTGGCCGGGATCGATGGTAAGCCCATGGCGATGGAAGTGGACACGGCCCAAGGCGCGGAAGACCCCGGCGATGGAATCATTCGGTTTATCAAATCTGGTTGAAGAGCAAGTAGTCTGCAGGTTCGTGTAGGCGAGTCGGCTTCTAGAAACATGTCTTGACAATGTTAGCGTCATTGACAACATTGTAATAGATCAATAACAAGGATAATGCGTAATTCAAGTCAGACTGTTGAGCTTGATAATTGAATGATCAACATGGAGATTCAGTTGGCCGTTCTTAATGGAAGTTTTTGTCATCATGAAAAGACATGGGCTGTGGGAGCAGGACGCGGATGTGAGAACAGAAAAAGAGACCTACCAAAGTCAATCAAGAGCGGTGCCGTAGGACTCAGCAGCAGCTACAGATGCATGATCAGCATCTAATAAGCAGGATATACGCTCATGTCACCAGCTGTGACTAGTCTGGCACCCAATTGTGAATGAAAATGTACGAGCGTAAAAACTCTGTGCAGAAAAAAAAGGTTGTGAAGCCTTGTTAGCGCTCGATGTTTTTTTTGTACGACACGATGCTGGTTCCCCGACATCTGCATATCCCGCTTAACTGAGCATCTACCAACAGGTTGGTTGGGTACAGGTACTTTGGGCGCCGTGCGGTGGGCAGAAAAATTGGTGACCGCGGCGGGTCTCTGTGTGGCTCTCGGCGCCTGCGGGCAATCGAATGAATTAAACAGCAGCAGGGGCAGCACCCAATGTCGCGCAGGCTGACATGCCTGCAACAGGGATACAGGAGTAAAAAAACATTCACAAGTATTGGGTACCTGCCTTACTTGCTTGCCTACTACTGGCGCGCAAAGGAGTGTAATTCGGTGTTTTGCGAGCTGTGCACTGTGCTGCCCCTCTTCCCTGGCGGCCAGCCCCACCATCCACATCACAGCAAGCTCGTTGTTTTGGGCACCCGCTATTGCGACAACCCGACTGAACTACGTGCTGAGTCTGCGAGCTCCAGAGCCCTTTTCATTTCCTCTTTTCCACATCTTGTTGGGTCGAACTCCAAACTTGTTCTTTGCACCACCTTAGAAAATCTTTTGGTTGTTGAAAGCCGCAACACCGTCAAGATGGCCGGCAGTATGTGCTTCAGCTCTGCCCCTCCCAGGAGGGCGGGCAACCCTGGCAAACGCGACAAATCTGCAGAGTGGCTAACCAAGGAAAACAGCACCAGGTTACGATAGCATTGCTAGTATGTGGCTGCCGCACCGATCTCGAGCACTGCGGCGAAGCGTCATCTAACGAGAGACCTCAACAGAGCAATTCATCGAATTTTACTACGACAAGTTCGACACTGACCGCAAGAGCCTTGCCTCTCTCTACGTGAGTGAAGCCCGCCAACCCCTCATCTAGCGCAGGATGACGACGTTCGATCTTGGATTTTTTTTGGTGCTAACTCTCATCTTTCCTGGCCAAATAGCGCGATCAGTCTATGCTGACTTTCGAGTCCGCCTCCGTTCTCGGTGTCAATGCTATCATTGAGAAGCTTGCCGTACGTCATGCCGTGTTCCCTGCAATGCGACCCCTTCGTGAAGCGCCTTTAACAAGTTCCCAAACAGTCTCTTCCTTTCGAGAAGGTCAAGCACCAGGTCTCTACTCTGGATGCCCAGCCCGGCGTGGTTGAGGGCGGCGTCGTCATCCTCGTCACCGGCCAGCTTCTTGTAAGCCATTTCAACCTCGCGACACGCAAGCCGCGTTTCGCGCCGATTGTACCTACTGACACAGCTACAGGTCGATGAGGAGCAGCGCCCCATGAACTATACCCAGGCTTTCCAGCTTGCCTTTGACCCCTCCGCGAACCAGTACTTTGTCTGCAACGACCTCTTCAAGCTGGTCTATGGTTAAACGTCGACTCATCTTGGCCCGTAAAATGAAGCGCATGTGAATGGCATATAGAATGGGAGCAAGAATTATGATATGGCCGTGTTAATGCTGGCTGAATAAGTTGCAGAGGGCTTTACAAATTACGACGGAGACGCTGCCTCTTCGGATTCACACCGGGTTCCGAGCAAACTTTTACCATGCGTGGCACGAGAGAGACGCACCAACAAAGTATTGTCACCTCTACCATAGAAACCGCAAGTAGTGAACATATTAAGATTTCTTTTACAATTCACCTGTCTACTTTCTTTCTCTCGTCATTGCCACTATAGAACACGAAATTTCATGGGTCGTTGGATGCAGACGCAGAGCAGCTACTCCTTAACTCTGATGCTGGAACTTTATTGACCATTTTCGAACATTAGGTGAGTCGCACTGATCCAAGTGAATTATTGAAAACAGGAATGATCCCTGTGTCGTTTGCCAGAGGTCAGGGATTATCTGCAGCTCATCAATACATACCTAGGTGCTCACTATTAATGGGCCTCTGTCAATGTTACTGGGCTAAGTTCAACTACGCTCGCACTGTGCTGCGGGGTACCAGCTGCCAGGCTCTGCACAGTGTCTCACGCAGACAATGACCCATCAAGTTCTTGCGCTAGTGTCAACTGTAGTTGCTGGGGCAATTATGTCATGCCCATTCAAACAAAGTGTGCCAAAGGAACCTGATTTTTGTGCATGCAACGTTCAATTCTGCACTCCATGCAATTTCCGTCCGCCTCATGCGCAAGAACGAGCGACTTAGACCAGGGGCAGGCTTTGCATTTAAGCCAGCAAACAGCATCACTTCCTCAGAGCTTCCAGACTTTTCAAAGTCGCCGAGGAAGCACCGCAAGACCCTAGATTCAGCACTTTACGAATTACGCGACACAATGGTTAACGAACGCGCACCGCCTTCAAAATCTTTGGCTAGTCGGCTTGCAGGGATTGAAAATGCTGGCTCTGTCAAGGCGAAATCTTTGGACGACGATGACGATATTAGTGCTATCGTCAACAATTGGGCCGCAGTCAAGAGCGTCGTCCGCGAAGGATTGCCATCTCGAGAATCTACCACGGTGCCACAGCTTGGGCATCCGACGAAGCTGGTATCGTCCCGCAAGCAGAAGGCCGACGTCTTCATTCACCAGACAACCCGACCGGAACACCACATAAGCAGCACCAAAGTCAATGCTCCAAAGCCCCGCGCATACGCCGATCGCAAACCCCCTCCTCTACCCGTTTTCAATTCAAACCAGCCCGGCAAGCCCAACCGCGGCAAGTTGGGAGAGGAAATCTTCTATACCGACCCCGAAAAGGCCAGTGCGGATTTGAAAGCTCTGCTTGAAGGTGGCATGGAAGATGAAGCCGAAGAAGAGGAGCAGCCAGTGCCTTCAGGACCTGCAGGCATTCCGGACGAAAAGAAGACTGAAAAGCCCAAGAAGCAAGAGAAACAGCGTATTAACAAGGATGGCAAGATTGACGGGCTAAAGGTTCGGCTATTACCTCATCAAGTGGAGGGTGTTGAATGGATGCTTGGTCGCGAACTCGGACCTGTAAAGCGAGGTACCGTGCCAAAGGGGGGACTGCTCGCTGATGACATGGGACTTGGTAAAACTCTCCAGACCATTTCTCTTATTCTTTCAAACCTCAAACCCGAAAAAGGCTCGGAAACTTGGAAGCCGCACTACGAAAAGACGGAAAAGACTACTTTGGTTGTCGCCCCGTTGGCACTCATTCGGCAATGGGAGCACGAGATAAACGACAAGGTGGAAAAAGCCACTGGATTGAAGGTTCATGTCCACCACGGCCCGCAAAGAACAAAGAATTTCAAGGATCTCACCAAATACAACGTTGTCATTACGACGTATCAGATTTTGGTATCAGACCATGGTAACTCGTCAGCGGCCGAAGATGGCAAAAAGACCGGCTGCTTTGGCCCGATGTGGTGGCGCGTTGTCTTGGATGAAGCTCATACCATTAAAAATCGCAATGCCAAGTCAACAAAAGCTTGCTATGCCCTACGTTCAGAATATCGCTGGTGTTTAACTGGCACACCGATGCAAAACAACCTCGATGAGCTGCAGTCACTTATCAGATTTCTGCGTATTAAGCCATACGACGAATTGCGACAGTGGAAGGACCACATTGATCAGCCTTTGAAAAATGGCAAGGGGCATATTGCTATTGGACGCCTTCATAGTGTTTTGCAGTGCTTCATGAAGCGACGCACAAAAGACATTCTCAAGGAAGAAGGTGCACTGAGACCTGGAGGAAAGCCCGTTGAGGGCGAGGAAGACGATCCGGGTCCTGGCTTCAAGCACACCGAACGAAAGGTCGTCACCGTTTCCGCCGAACTCTCTGCTGCCGAGCGTCACTTCTATGACCGTCTAGAAGATCGTACCGGCGAGAGTATGAAGCGCATGATGCAAGAAAAGCTCAATTACCTCAATGCCTTTACGCTGCTCCTGCGTCTGAGGCAAGCGTGCAATCACCCGAAGCTTGTGGAGGGCAAGATTGAGAAGGATCGAGATGCTATGACTACTGACAGCAGCCAAGGTCAAAGCCAAAGCCAAAGGTCGCAGGAGACCGAGATGGACGCCATGGCAGATCTGTTTTCTGGAATGGGAATAGAATCCAAGAAATGCAGTGTTTGCTCTCTGGACCTCCCCAAGGACGATGCCACGAAGGGGCTGAGTACTTGCTCAGATTGCACGGAAGACATGGCCCAGTTCAAGGAGTTTGAAAAGAGCAAGAAGACGGAAAAGGCAAAGACGTCCAAGGCAAAGGCCAAAATCAAATCGCACAAGCAGCGCCGACCTGAGCGAAAGCAGCCAGCAACAGCCAACCAAACAACTCGACGTCCACGAAACCGCAATGCTGTCATTGACAGCGATGACGAGGATGATGACGAGGGTAGCTGGCTGGTTCCAGACGGCGAGAGAGGTTCTCTCAACCTGGGCAAGGCCGGAGGTGAAGAAGACGAGAATGCTGCTGGCCCTACCGAGTGGCTTCGATCAGACTCAGAAGAGTCTGAAGATGAAGACGAGAGCAATTTGAGCAGCTTCGTTGTGGACGATGAGAACGATAAAAAGCCTACACAAGATGCTGATGATTCTCTCCTATCGATCGACGCCTTGACTAGACAACTCGCGTCACAGACACTGGATGACAAGCACAGCAGAGTCTCGCAGGCTTCTGCAACAGAGAGCGATCACGACGGCAGCTCTAATGATGAATCCTCAAGCTCCGCGTCCGGTATTGATGAGTCGGAGCTGTACTCTGACGACGACGACGTGCGCCCGGCACCTGGGTCGAGCCAGATTGTAGCTTCGGCCAAGATTCGTGAGCTCAGCCGCATTCTGCATGCCGAAGCGCACGAACACAAATTTATCGTCTTTTCCCAGTTCACATCCATGCTGGACCTTATGGAGCCCTTTATCCGCAAAGACGGCTTCAAGTTTACGCGCTACGACGGCAGCATGCGCAACGACGAACGCGAAGAGAGTCTACGGAGACTGCGCGAGGACAAGAATTGTCGCGTACTGCTGTGCAGTCTCAAGTGTGGCAGCCTGGGTCTCAATCTCACGGCCGCCACTCGTGTCGTCATTGTCGAACCCTTTTGGAATCCTGTACGTTGCCGACTTGTATCATGTTTTTTTTTTCGCTCCTGCTAATCATGCATTGAAATAACTTAGTTTGTCGAGGAACAAGCCATTGACCGCGTTCACCGCCTCAACCAAACCGTCGACGTGATTGTGTACAAGCTGACCGTGGCCAAGACGGTTGAGGAGCGCATCATTGACCTGCAGGATAAGAAGCGCCTGCTCGCCGAGCAGGCCATTGACACGGGCGCCAAGAAGGGCGCGCTCAAGCTCGGTCTGAATGAGATTATCGACATGTTTAAGCCCGGCGGCCACTTTAGCAGCGGTACGGGCTCCAAGGGCCTTGACGAGCAGATTCAGGCCGCTTCGCGCTTCGTGGGTGCTGCGAAGAAGGCACCCCTGTCGAGACGAGAGGAGAGCTCTGTCTATGGACGGCGTTGGTAGACATTTTTTCCTGTGCAGAGCCTGAGGGTTTATTCACAATGCATTTGTGGCGTTGAGAGTAAAGCGAATTGTTCATACTCTTTTTTCATGATTTGGTTACTGGAAAGATATAGATTTGATGATATTGCTTCTGTACGCATGACTTTTCTACGCATGAGATTATCGCAAGACATGCATGATAGCTACATGAAGGTCCTCCTTGGGGCTTTTACGATACCAAATAACTATGCTTTTGTTTACAAGATTACAGAAACAGTTAGAGAAAAGGCACATCATATGATAACTGAAATGATTTTTGTCAAGTAAACCTAATGTCAAAACAAAACGCGTCGCTAGCTAGCTAGGTAGTGATGATGTGTGCTGCTATAGGTACCTCCTGCGTGCTTTCCATGTCACAGTGCCTTGCCGAAATTTGCAGGTCACTCATCACATAGATCACTTACACCAAATTTTCTCAGGTGCAATAGGAGGAAGTCTTGACCTACTTATTCTCCTTGACAAGTTCTGCTTCCCCATCCGCTTGATCAACTTAGTAGCCGCCAGGCTGGCGGTAGTAGTCGTTGGGGCTCGGCGCACTGGGCCCGTCAGAGGCAGAGGCTCCGGGGGGGACATATGGCTTATACTGAGGCGCGCCGCCACTGGGAGCGCCGCCGCCTGGGACTTGCGGGGGCTGGCCGGTCGGCACCGGAGGAGGGGCCTGCTCAGGCGGCGAGTAGCTTTGGTAGTGCGGCTGCGAGGGCGCCGGCGCGCTTGCAGGAGCGCCCTCGTCCTGGGTGTAGAAGCTGTTGGGATTGTGCGGTGCGATGGGAGAGTCGTACACTGAGGTGGCCAGCTCCTGGGCTCCGTATGTGCTCTGGGGCCGTTGCGCCTGCTGGGAGGGCGGGTGGTACAGCTGCTGAGGCTGAGGCGTGTAAGGTGTGTAGCTTTGACCCTGAGGTGGAGGCGAGGTGCTGTTACTAGGCACGGGCGGCTGTGAGGATGGTGGGATATGCGGCGTGGAGTCACGAGGGGGGTACTGCTGGGAAGTGGGCGGTTGGGTTCCGATCTGGGACGGCACCTCGGCTCCGCCTACGTAAAACGGAGCATTACCAGGTTGGCCGCCGGGCGGGAAGTTGGGAGGGGGAGAAGATGCTCGGTAGCCCGGACCAGGGCCTGCTGGAGGCGCAGAGTTATAGTATTGGTTGGGCTCCTGAGACGGGGGAGGCTGGCTGGGATAGCCTGCAGGCTGAGGGTAGCCTTGGCCGGGTCGCATTGCATATTGCTGGTAATTATGTTGAGGAGGGTGTGCCATGGAGGACTCAAGAAGAGACTCGTAATCGCGGCGTGCCTTGATGAACTTTTCGTTGAGTTGTGTGAAGTCATCTACCGAGTGTTAATGCGTGGCTGCTTCTGAGCCGTGGGTGTGATTTACCTTTCTTCTGCGAGTACTTTTCGATGAGCTTGATGAGCTTTGGCCGAATCGCCAATGTCTGATGATAGAGCTTCTAGTGAGGGTCAGCGTATCTAGCCCTTCCATCTTTGCTTCGCTATCGTTCTTACTGAAATCTCCTCGTTATCCTCCTCCCGAGGGCCCGTATTGGAGGCACTTAGCAGGGTCAATAGCTTCTCTACGTTTTTTATTTCTGCAAAGACCTCGGCTTCCATCTGTGCTTCTCTCTGCAGCTCATCCGGTGTCGGATCTGTGAGCTTCTCGACATAGTTGAGCGGAAATATGCCGGTATTGCCCTTGAGCGAACCGCGCCACCAGTCCTTGTATACACTCTCGAGAACAGCAATGACGTCGCCCTTTTTGAACTCGAGCTCGCCGGGTTCAGAGGGCGCAAAGTCGAACAAGGCACGCACTCTGCTGACCGTGGCTGCCGTGGTGCCGGCAGGTACTGGTGGAGCTGGAGCAGCCTCTTCTTTGCCAGAGGAGCCAGGCTGAGCGGAGCTGGAGGATGTGGCAGCCTTCTTGCGGTCGTCTTCTTGTAAGCTCAGCTTAAGTGCCATCTGAAGTTCGTCGTCTTCCTTCTGCCTGTCTGACGCAGTGAGACCTTGCTTCTGCGGCGCGCTCGGGGCTTGCAGCGTGGGGTTGGTTTGCTTCAGTCGGTAGTAAGCGTCGTACATGATGCCTAGCTCGGCATCCTTGCTAAACATGTCACTCCAATCCTTCATCTTCTCCAAAATTTTGCTCTTGACTTGTTGATGGGTGTTTCGGTCGTTGGCAAGCTTGAGAAGGGCGTCGGAGAAGGCACGGCTGGACACTTCGCGGTGCATGGGCTTTCCGCAGTTTTGGCAGAGAGCGTGTGCAAGCTGGAATAGATTAGCATATAAATCCCGAGGGCAGAGCCCTGATATATTTACCTCGAGTGTATATAATTGAACATTCGCATTACGATGCGCGAGGCGCTTGATCATGCTCTGGACAGCTTCTTTGGGGCCGGTTGGGTCAGCGGTAGCCTTGTCGCACACCTCCATGATGGCGCCCCAATCCTCGGAGGTGAGGTTCTCGTCCGTCGCCTTGGCTAAAGAGAGTAAGCATTGCTACATAGAGTAGGTGCATCACCGGCCGTCACACGACTTACCGACTGCATCATCAAAAGGACCGACCGCCGCCGCTCGAAACATGGTTGCGATGCTTGGGTTGACAAGCGAGTGGGCGCGGGTTGGTGGAGGTGGTAGCTGAACGGCAGGCGAAAGAGGCGAGAGAAATCGAGGTTTACAAGGGTCGATATGTGATTGACAGGTGGTGCCGAGGTATCGCGAGTGGTGTCGAGTCGATGCACAACCCGTCGCAGGAAAAGAGAAGAGGTGCGGTGGCGAGCTTGGTAAGGTCGTCAGTGGGTGGACGTCAGCGCCTTGCAGGCCAGACTGGAGCCAGAACCAGTTCGTCATCAGGACGCGAGGGCTGGGTGGCTAAGTGGGGTTGCACCAGGCAAAGTTGGCGGCAGGGCAGCGGCAGTGCAGCGGCAGTGAGAGCTGGTTGTTGAACATTGCTACAAAAATAAGAGATGGATTCCGAAAAGAGAAGAAACGCAAGAAAATACATGGACTACCAACAGAAATAGTTTCGATGACCCTTGGTACCATTTCTGCTATAATTAGCGGTCCTCTTGACCTGGTTTCCCTTTACATTGGAACAGTGAGTGAGCACTGCCGGAGACGCTAGAGCGGGTGACTTTCATGTCGGGCTCGGTCGCCTGAGCTAACTAAAGTAAGGTAGCGCTGTATTTTTGGCACGAGGGCTCTGAAGACACCACCTGCACGCATCTGCTTCTGCCCAACAAGGCGGACCAATATCCAAGGGCGTCTTCTTCTTCCAAGCCTACAAGCCGCGCGGCTGACGAAAGACAAATCACTGCAACTCGAGAACCACGATTTTTTTGGTCAATGACGAAATTACTTTGTTACTACTTTCAAAGCTGTAGATGACGAGCCCGGCGTAGGTAGTAACAAGTGAGCTAGACGAGGGACAGCTTGAGCTAGGCGAGAGGAATACACAAAAAACCAGTTTATCTGAATTAGAAAGAACGAAGCACCAAACCGAATCTTGATAGCTTTATATCAAAACGAGAGAAGACTGCATGAACAAACTGCATGGACAAAGTCTTACAGAACCGTTGCCCAACCAGAGTTACCAACCACAGGCAGCAACAAACGGCCAACGAGCCATGTACTCTCAAGTACAGACACGAAATTGTCGGCATTGCAGATCTCTCTGCACTTGTGGGCTGACAGCTGTTCTGTAATACGTGGCACAGGCAAGACGAGAGCTCTCTTCGGATAGCTGGCGGTGGCACATTTTCACCCCAGCTTGGTGCACGCCAACAGTGACACGGCAGTGCAGACAGAGCTGCAGCATCCACAACAAGCGGCACATGTCTGAACGTGGCCGCGGTTCACTCGATTATGCACGAGTTGGCGAGCTAATCGTGAACGAGGTCTGTGTAACTTGTGCGGCGTGATGCATAGCAGCTGCTCGCGACAACATCACCCTGAGTGACACTTGAGTGGCTGCAACCTGTAGGCCAGGCCAATGGCTCCCAATTTGCCAGTTCCCCCTGCAGTGACAGAGCATGTACGGCCAATACTATTTATCACGGTCAGCGTGTGTCCATGGCCCCAGTATCCTCGACATCAAGGTTGTGCAATCCAAACAATGTGCCTAGATGCGATCTGGCAGCCCAACACTAACCCCGTCTTTTTTCTTCTTCTTTTTTTTTTTCAATCATGTCCCGGACCCGGCCAGTGGCTGCAGGCTATTTGCAGCATCCCCAGGCTTCCCTCAGTGCGGCAAGTGCGGGTACCAGTTACTGCATCGGGACCTGAGGAGTGGGTCAGTCAACGGGCGTCAAGCAGGTATCGGCAGCTAGCGATTGGGTACAGGATACTTGCCGTGACTCCGTGAGCCACACAACACTCTAGCTCAGGCATGCTTGCCTGTGCGCCCCATCAAGGGCCTTCATTAATGGACGCCAGGACAGCCTACCTAGCTAACAATCTAGCGCCGCCCGAACAGCTGCCTGGCTCCATTTAGCGGGTACTTGCTTCATCTACCCTTTTTGTACCAACCATCAGGTATCACGATAGCAAGTGTTGCCCCCAGAACCCGCTTCTTCTCCACGGCCTGTTAGGAGCCCTTGTGCCCATTGCGTTATCGACGCTGCTGTTCGAGTCACCTCTCGCATCAACCACCACCGCTCTTCTTCTTCTTCTTCATCACTTAACCTCTTGGTAACCTCCTGCGCTGCCTCTCCGTCCTCCTTTGCATCCTCATTCCTACTAGCCCTAGCCTTCCTTGCTCTTATCGCCAACCCTCTCCTGTGTCCGCCCTATGACGAAACCTATCTACCACCATAGCCCCCCGAACACAAACCACTTGACAAGTTCGACATCCCTCTCCCGTCCTCGATACCTATACTTCCTACGCTGCCTCAGTCCTGCGGTTGTACTCGCACCAGCCGGCCCTGTCCTCTTGTACGGTACTTTGAACTACCCTTGTGTCAGCTGCTGTCCGACCACTGGTGACTAGCTAGCTACCTACTAGTTTGGCTCCTTGTCCATCTATCACACTCATCCACAACTACAATTCCTTGATATTATATTCATTCACCATTATTATCGACTGCCAAGCCACGACGATGGAAGAGTACACTTCTATCGCCTAATTGCTCCCCGACGTCCACTCTCCTCCCCACCAGCCGAAACCTTCTGCCTCTCGCTATGCATCAACAAGCAAGGATACCCCAGAGGAAAGCCTCATCGCCAGCGCCATCGCCACAGCTTCCTTCGTCTCGGGGTGCACCCAACGCTGATGCCGGCATCGGCGGAGCTCGCCCTAGGGCGGGACCAACTCTCTCCATGAACCAGCCTGCAGCAGCTCCAGCTGTTAGTGAGAGCACACCGGCCTCAGCTTTGCCCAGCGATTCCGTCAAAAAACTGGACCAGATTGTGCAGGTGTGTTTAACCAAAGAAAACCTACCCCGTCGCTTCGGTACTGATAATCCATGTAGAATTTCTACACCAAAGCCGCCGCATTAATTCTAGACTCTAGGATGAAGTTGCGGCCCATACTTAATTCTAGTGGAGCTCCCAAGGTCAATAAATGGGTGTGTACGCCCTGCCTCGTCCGCCAGCTTCCATCATGCTGACCGTTTATCCAGTACCAAATAGAAACAGATGAGATCGATGATTTTCGAGAAGAGCTCAAGACTTGGAAGACGTGCGGCAGTTTGGAAAATCTCCCGCCTCCAATGGTCATTGAGGTGTTCCTAGATGTCTCCTCCTTGAAAGAAAGTCAGAGTCTAATTACTATCGACGAACAAGGCAAACGCTGGGATGTCATGGAACAGCTGCAGTCGTCGCGCTCAAGTGAAAGCACATCGCCAAGTGCTTTCGGCCGCAACACAGAAGTCGTCTTGGAACGATGGACGGTGGAACTGATGCCCAATACCTCCATACCATCAGAAGACTTTGGCCCCATCCTCCCAACCATTTACAAAAAAGCCATCGTCTTCTTCAGATCCCTCTTCATCACCACGAGGCTCTTGCCAGCCTGGAAATTCACAAGTCATGGGCGAACAAAGGGCTGCGTTGCGGCTCTCTCCCCTCGTTGCAGGATACTCATGCAGCGTCCGCACAGAACATCGCCAGACCTTCTAAGGAGCCCCATAGACGGCAAGTCCGATCCCATTACGGAATACATGTTTGGGGACTTGGATGTTCCCGTCGGCCGCCTGAGTACGTCAGTTACGTACAGAAACGAATGCAACTTTAAGATCGATGATGCGGAGTCGCTTTTGAGCTCTAGGTTCATGGGCATTGATGAGAACTACTTCAAGCCCTCCATACCCACGAGAATCGGTTCCCCCAGAGCTACACAACCCGAGGTTGGCTCACTACGGGACCATCGAAAACGGCCCGGCGTCGGTGATGTTCAACAAACCTACGGCAGTCTGTCAACATTTCATGGCGACGGGCCCCTGGGAACAAGTCCCATGACTGCGCTGAGATCTGTCAAGCACCCCGGCTCTGACACAAGCTCCCCGCCAGCCTCGTTGCCAAGGCAGTCAGACTTTGATGCTCCTCACTCATTACCCGGCACCAGGGGGCAATCAAGTCGCCATGCAACCCGACCTGATGGATCTTCTAGAAGACCATCCATCTCTTTCCAGCCATTCAAGGCGGGCTCTCTCTCGGGCTCTCCCGTACCTCGATCTCTCGAGCCGGAATCTCCGGCATCATTGCAGAGCCGAACCTCGGCTTTCCCACCGATGCAGCCCAGGCAACGAACATCGCTTACCGCTGGCATGCCCGCGTCCTTGCGAGGCGGACCTCCGCAACCAACCGATATTCCCGTCGTTGGCTCGCCGCGCCCTTCCTCTTCCAGCCGCTACAGCAGTAGTTTTACCCACCGACGCAATCGTCCGTCCATTAGTGGACCAAGTAGAGGAGGGCCCGATGATGAGCAAAGTAGCAGTGGGCGACAGAGTCTGGCCTCGTCGGTGGTTCAACCCGGATCGGGACTATTAGCTGAGCCTGAAAATACCAGCTCTGGGTCGCTGCCTGCCGAAGAAGACGACATCTCCGACTTTTTAAAAATTCTGGATAGCAAAAAGACACTCAAGAGTTTCGAGCCAACCAAGCGAGAGTCGGCGACGAATAAGACCGTTGCGCAGCTGTCCAGGTTTCACCTCATGAAGGAGTCAAACAACGCCCTGGGAGATTCCATGACGTCGTCTATGCAGCTGCAGCGCTCGTCAAGTAGCTCCAGCCGACAACTAACGAGTGTACCCGGAATGGTAGCGCCGGCATCAATGTCGCCGTCTTCATCGTCGCCTGGCAAGCCGATTTCACCACATACCCCCCATACACCCGCTATTCCATCTCGCCTCAGCGAAAATTCGATAGCCGATCACTCAGATGAGCGTTCTAGAGCAGTTTCTCGAGGAGCACGCCCCAGAGGTCCCTCGATTCCGGAAACAAGTCGCCAAAGCACCATTACGCAGGAAGGCACTACTGCTATCGACATACCATTATCGCCTCGCCTTGGCTCACACCAGAGACGATCAAGTTCAGTTGCACAACAGACCAGGACGACTGCTGACGATGAGGAAACGGACTTGGCTTTTGCCAATCGAAGCATCAGTTTGGGGGCAGAGGACAGAGAGCCTCCGACTCTCAGCACGCTTCGTCGCCAGTTGCAGCTGCAAGACGAATCTGCCGCCCGCGAAAGCCCGCCCAGCAGCCTGCGACCCGCCCCCGAGATTCGGTCTGCGAGTGTCTCCGTGGCGATGCTCCGCGGTTCGACGGAAGAAACACCCCCGGAAGGTTTGATCTCTGTCTCGCAGACCTCGTCACCGTTTCAACGAAAGCGATATACTGGAATGAGCGCCGGGCGTGGCCAGACACCGCCACCACAGCTCACGCAGTCTGGTAGAGGCAGCTACACGGGTGCTTGCAGCAGCCGCCTTATCCGTGGTGATGATGAGTCGGTCGGCGACGAGCCTCTCATGTTTACGCTCTCAGAGATGGATGCCCAGGGTCGTCGCAGCATAGAAGAAGGGCGCGGCAGTGTAAATACAGGAAGCAATACCGGCTCAGAAAGAGCCGTATATGAGCCTCGCGGCACAACCAGAAGGGGCTGGTAAAATGGGATTTGGAGATATTGAAGCATAAAAATGTATAAAGAAGACCTACTTTTGCTCGACATTTCACAGAATGCAGAATATTGGCCCCATCCAAGCATTGCACAATGGTTAGTCTACATGGGGTCTTGCGCGGGGAAAAGGTGTTGGTTGATCTTTTTGATTTAGAACTCTAAAAGATGGACATCATGGATATAACTTGATAACGCCCAATGTGGTATCTACTAGGCTGAAAAAAACGTTGAATGATCCCTTGAATTTTGCAAAACCCGACCTGCGATAAAATGTCATTAAAACGGTATCTTGATAAGAAGAGAGCCGGTCGAAATGTTTGTCTAGTCCGTAAAGATTGGTGATGGCAAAGGGATGGACCTAGAAAGATGACGCGAAACCCAAAGCCGTTAAGTTGCAGACGTAAGTTGAAGTAGAAAGTCGTAAAGCAAAGCACTGTCGAGAGCAAAACAGCAAGCAAGAGTCGTGAATACCGGCAGTTTTGCCATGATTGTGTGCAGCTTATTCTTCGTCACTGCTGCCGTCGTCGTCGTCGCCACTTTCGCCCTCTTCATCAGAGCTCTCATCCTCGTTGAGTTCCTCTATACCAGCACCCGGCGCACGACCATCTCCGCCTCTTCCATCTTCCCCGCCACCATTGTCGTCGTCTCCGGCTTCCGAGCCGCTCGACGACTCATTCTCCCAGGACTGCGCCGGCAGCGGCCGCGCAACGTGCGCTGGCCCTGGCGTCAGCGTCGCGGAGCGTCGAGTTCCCCTCACGCCGATGCCGCCTTCGACGTCAAGCTTTACTGCGGTGTCGTCGCGGTCGCTGCGGACGAAGAGGCTGTCCTCAGACGACCCCTCTGTGGCGCGGCTGCCGCCGCGAGAGGAACCATGGGAGGGGGGGAATCGGTATGTTCCTGGCGTCAAACGCCCTGGGGTCGTGTGCCGAGTGGATGGGGTGCCGCTGCGACCGACGCTATCAACGAAGAGGGGAGAGCTCCGGCTGCGTCCTGCGGCGCGGGGAGAGGGGAGAGGCGCGTCGGCGTTGCCGTGGGTATGTGTGGTCTCATTTAAGTTGGCATCGATCATGGCCGTGTCGACGTCATCACCATGCTCGGCGTCGCTCATCCCCTCATCGCCCTGCTCGCCGGGATGAGGGGCGTCAGACATGAGCACGTCGTTCTCGTCGCTGTCGTCGGGGCCTGCGGTGACAGCGGCGCGAGGGGGAGGATTGCGACCGTATTGACGACCAGGGCGGCGGTTGTGTCCTCGATTGTTGTCATCATCGCTATCGTGGTTGTCGTCTCCTCCATTATTGCCGTTGAATCCGGGAGTGAGGCCGTGTTGGCCATACGGTCCGGAAGGCGGATCCTCGTCCGGCTCGCTCTCCGGCTCATCTTCTGGTCGGTCTCGGTCTACCTCTCTTTCAATCGTAATTTCTCTCTCGACCCAGCTCCTCTCGTCATCATCGGGTATAAACCCGCAAAGAGGAGCAAGATTTTCAAACTTGGCTAATCTCTCCTTCTCGGGGGCTTTTTCTCTAGTCGTCACCTCATTCAACAGCCCAACAAAGGTATGGTTACGCAGGCCCGTCTTCGTCTCGCATTTCTGAATATAGAAATCGTAGTCGTAGAGCCGCATGGAGTGAAGTCCTCGCAGACACCAGATGTAGTCGCCGCCCTGTATCGTCTTCATGTCCCGAAATAGCCTGAAATCGGGCTGCGTTATCGTGTGCTCCTTCAAGAAGCGAATCGTTCCGCGGGGTTCATGCTTTCTTCGCATGACAAGAGGATCGCTTTCGCGAATATAAACCTCGACATGCTTCAGCCGGATGCTCTCCGGCAAGTACATGAGCGGCTGCGTGCGGCGCGATATGTATTTACGGCGCCCGCTGGCAGGGTTGCAGACCTCTTGGTTGCCGATCCAAAGCAGGCTGACACGCTGCAGTCTCTGTATCCTAGCTCCAATATTGCCCGCGAAGCGACCCTATTCGCCCAGCGAGGAGAAACAGAAGTGGTTGAGACTGTAAAAGAGGTTGCCGCCGATGTAGTTCCACTGCCTGCACACGCCGAGGGGAGCGAGCAGAGCGTGGGGGGGCATCGCACAGGCAAGGCTGAATGATGCGTTTCCGACGTGGAAACGATTCAGCAACCGGAGGCCGGCGCCGTTTCTGTTGGTCTGGAGGCTCCCATCCAGGCCGAGGAGGCGCGGGTCTGGGCTGCGGTGGGGGTCCAGTCGTGAAACCACGTGGACAGGCTGGCCATCAAAGACGAGAAGGCTCCGGAGAATTCTCCCCAAAATTTTTACAGGAAGCCGAGAAATCAAGTCTGGGCCGGTGGCCGGAGGACTAGTCTGCGTCGGCGGACTAGTCTGCTTCTTCGGACGGAGTCTCTCCATCCACTCGTTCCAGGCGTGGTACTGCTCCAACTCCGCGTCGGACGGTTCCCTGAGCTTGAGTCCTGGATGGAGATACATGAAAGAGCCGTTCTCCTCCCGGGTAGTCATTTTGACAATTGCGTTGTACCCCAAATTGGGCTGACCGAGCAGGTACTTGGCAAGCTCCTCTCTCCATGTCTGTCTCTTCGTTAGCCTCATCTCATAGCAGTGCAGTCATGCCGATAACTGGTGATTCCACTTACCGTTCTAGTCTTTTTTGGATTCCTCCTGTTTATCGGCTGGCTCTCCAGTTCTCGCACTTTGCTCCTTGCCTGTTGCAGCCGCTCCCTGGTATTACTAAGTCGCTCGCGCGCGCGGTCCAGGTGCATCCTGAGTCGTCTGATCCTCAACTTCCTGCGAAAAGCAGCCTCTCGTCTGTTTGTGAAAGGTGGTTCGCATGTCTTCGAGCAGTCACTTTGAAAATCTACATCCTCCTGCGAATCTTCGCTCTCGTTATCGCTATCGGTAAAGTCCTCGTCGTCTGACAAGGCCGCCGGACCAAAGTCATGGTCAGTGGCGTCATGGTCAGTGGCGTCATGGCCAGTGGCGTCATCATCCTGTTCAGAGTCACTCATGGTGGTTTAAGATCTGGTAGTTGTTTCCTGCAGATAATCAGTACGGCACAAGCATATCAATATGTGATTTTGAGAGTCTTGAGAGAAAAGAAATCAAATCAGAGGACGGAGAGATATGAGTGAAGAGACCACAGTGAGTTGACGATTACATCGACTCAGCACGCGGGAGCAGTGTGGTAAGATAGTTGAAGCCCTCGCGTCACTGGTTTTGGATGGTGCAGAAGAAGCATGGACAAATATGGCACGAACCTGTAGAGTTGTAGGCTAGAAAAGCAACGATGCCTCAAGAATGCGGTGATCAGTGCCGTCGATAAAGGCGATGAAAGCAGAATATAAATAAGACGAAAAGAATACAGGCGACAAAGAAAGAAAAGCAAATCGCAAAATGAAATTATTATTGAAGGTGCAGCAGTGTGCGTTGCTGTTGTTGGAGTTGTGTGTGGTGGAGGAGGAGGATGAAGAAGAGGAGGTGGGTGGAAGTGCGTGTACTTATAGAGGGAGATTGAGGGAGGGTGTGCATTTATAGAGGGATGAGAAGAGACGAAAGAGATGGAAAAGGAACAAAAGCAAGAAAAGCAGGCGCTTGTTTCCAAGTGTTCTTATTGTGTTGGCTGATTTCAAAGGTTCTCCTGCGAGGCGGCGTTTGTGTGCATAAAGGCGTGCAGCTGGCAAATGGCGCAGCCAAGAAACGACTGCGAGCTCACTGCAGACGACACACCTCGATACTTGAGAGATTGGATAGGGTGAGAATTCTTCAAAATTGTCTATCACTGCGGCTATATCGCATCGCATGCATAGTCGCGCATCTCATAAATCCCCTCCATGCCGCCAAAATCACGACAACAAAAGATGGAATTGGACGGAGAGCCAAGTCTCAGCCCCAGCAGCACGCCCACAGACCATGTATATGTACAAAAGGTAGACTTCTTGGCGTTCATTCATTCTTTTTCTTCTCTATTCATACTCCAAACACGTCTTGACATGATGCTACGTAAGCTCGGGTGGTATCACTTTTTCCATGCTTGTTGAGAGCATTTAAACCTGCCACTGGCGGAAAGTGTCCATGACGGTAGTAAAGACGACGAGGAGAATGCCACCTCCGGGGCCAAGACGTAGGACCTAGCAAGAGTTAGTGTTTGCGTATGGGTGCGAGACAATGGGCGAAGGAGCATACCTTGGGGAGGAAACCCTTGTAGAGAGCGCCGAAGCCCTCTTCCCTGAAGACGGTGACCACGCCGGGCCAGGCCCAGTTGTACTTGGGAATCTGGCCGGCCACCTTGGGGGTATTTTGAATTCTGCTCTTGACGACATCCATGGGGGTGTTGAGGATGGTGCCGACGGTACCACCGACGGCGCCGGAGATGAGGTCGTTGGTCATCTTGCCGCTCTTGGTGTCTTGCTTGGGGAGCATTTGACGGACCTGGAAAATGCAGCCAAAATAACCAGCGTTCCAGAGAATGTGGCGCCACATGGTAGACTCGAGACCCTGGTACATGGTGAGGACGCCCTCGTTGCGGACCGTTTTGACGACGCAGTCGACCATGCCCTTGTACTTGCCGGCCGAGGCCTTGTCCTGGAGACGAATCTTGACGAGCTCAAAGGGAACGACGACAAAGGACTCGGTGGCACCGGCGGTGGCACCGGTGAGGACGGAGAGCGACTGGTTCATCTGGGCAACGCCAAACACGTTGCGGTAGAACTTGCCCCATTCGTCATTGGCTGCAAACTTGGTGGCACGCTTGGGGGCCTCCATCAGGATGGGAGCCGTGATGCCGCGGTAGAGGCGGGAGAAGCTGGGCTGGTTGTCAGCGAGGTTTACTTTATCTGAGTCGGTGTCGAGGTAGTGCCATACCCTTCATTTTTGATAATCTTGCGGAAGCAGTCGACCATGCCATTGTAGCTCTCGCCGGTAGCGGCACCGGTTTGCAATTGACTAACAGCGTGTTAACGTTACGGTTCTCGCAAGGCAGGGTCGATCGAAGCCGTGGGAGAACAAACGTACACTCGAGTCTTGACAACGTCCAATGGGTACCTGGGCGCGTGACGGTTAGCGGGATGTTCTCGGCGAGTTCGGCGTCAACACCCGAGTTGAGTGAGCGCAGGGAAAAAGCTCACATGACCAGAATCTAAGCATTAGAAATTAGTGTGTGTTAGCATCAGCGGTTGACAAGTATTGTTACCTCAGAGACACCGGCAATGGCGCCTACGGGAGACGAATGTTAGCCACGAGCTCTCAACGGTTGTAGGTGGTAGTAGCGTCACGAGGGCCACGAGGGCGGGCGGCACGAACCGGCGGCGAACTGGTAGACAAAGGGCAGAGGCTTTTCCTCGGCCATTTTGAGCGGTTGCGACAAGAATTGGGTTTTTGTGCGTTGAAATGAGCGGCGAGGACGAGATTGTTGAGGACAAAAGGGTGCAACGGTGAAAGGTCGGAGAGAGGGCGCAATCGTAACAGAGAGAAGGCCGAGACAAGATCGGGCGGGAAATGATTTTAGCGGGAATTTTGGCAGGACAGCGGCTGCGGCGTGGCGGGCGGGCAGCGCAGGCACGCCGGTAGCAGGCGCTGAGACGAGATCGTTGGCGGCTTCTGACTGGCCAGTACCAGCTGATCTTGCGGGGGTTCACGGCTGATTTTACCAGGTACCAACCTGCTGAGTGCCTACCTACCTAGGTACAGCCTACTTACAGGTACCTACAACAATAATAATATGGTGCAGAAAAGCCGCAAATTTGACCCCGGTCGCGGGGCCATGATTCTCTGCACGCGACGTGGTAATTGAGCTAAATTGTAGTAAGAATATGGGGAAGCTAGAGGGGTATGCATATTTGATTTCCATCAGAACCATACTGAGCAGATGGCTGTATGCATGCACCATTGCACCCTGTGGTTGATTTGGTTTTGGGTCCTAGGCAATGTTATGCGCCGACATAAGGAGCTGCACAACCTTGACAGGTGCGTCTACTCTGACCCTTTTGCTGAAAGGTCGACTGCGATGCGATGTCGCGTGAAATCTATTCTCATTCATGTGCGTGGTTATCACCGCTCATCGCGCCGAACCAAATCGAGGCGGTCATGCTCCTTCTCCATGTACGCAGAACATCACGAATGGCTTCACTTGCCGCAACTGCCACCCTCCTCCTATTCCTGTCGTCATCATCCACGCGTCATGTAAACAGGCACATGAACCTCCAAACCACCAAGAATAAATATCACGAGGAACGGAGAGACTCCGCATGCAACACGGGCAAATGACAACTAGCCCTAGGCGACATGTGTCTCGTTCAACGGCGTTGGTGCAGACGCCACGGTCAAACCCCATCGGCCCTCGAGAGCGGCACAAGTAACAGCGCTGCGAGGCCATTGGTCAGCGGACGAAACTCTCTGTAATTACCTACTGCTTTAGCACATTTCCGCCTTGTTGCTGCTGCCGCAGAGTCCGGACCTTCGAGGCCGATGCCAGCAGCAGGTACCCGAAATGCACCATCACCCCGCTAGCTCTTTCCCCCCATCACATGTACTCGCCATGTACCTTGGGCCTGCCTCGGATTGGTCCAGGGCTTCCATCCTCTTTCGCACCCGCGACGCGCAAAGCGACACCCCCACCATCCCCGAATGACTACGTTGTAATAGCCGCTAATTAAACACCTCCCCAAACCCCCAAATCGCGACACCCTGCTCGGCCCTTCAACCCGTCAATACTTTCCATACGCGCCCACTACTTAGTCGACCTTTCATCTCTTCAATTTCAACATTTACTTGATTTTCCCGAGTGCACATCCGAAACCAACAACACTCCACCTTCCCTCTATCTCCGTCGACTCCGACACCTCATTTCCACATCTCCGGGTTCGCACCGTCCCGCCGTCGCCTAAGCACCGACTCCTATCGCGACATAAATACAACAGGGCGCAGCCCTTCTCACTGATCATACGAGCTCTTCAGCACGCTTAAATCCGCGCCTTTAAACACGCCGTGGTCCCCGAGAACCACAGCGAGGTGCCCTTTCAAGCGTATCGGGCTCGTTTTCGACCTCCTGACCGGCCGATGAGTCACTTGCTCTGGAAATCCTACTGGGAAAATGATGTCGACAGGTTTCGACGTTTACTGAATTCTGCCGGTTCCGCAGCTCCGGTTGGTGCCAAGAGTCCAGTGATTGCCAGCGTTGGCTGGCCCAGCCCTGGCGGCTTTGGCTCTTCGCCACGCCTCGCCGCTAAGTCGCGCAAAGCCTCGGCCAAGTCAAAGGACTCATCAAATACTATTGGCAAGCCTGAAATCAACAGTCGAGACCATGCCGGTCTCACACTTCTCCTGCGCGCCGCCTCCTCGACCGACCCTACCGCCCGCGACTTTGTTCAAGCTCTTGTCGACCATCCAGCCATCGATCTACATGTACAGGACCCAGAGAGCGGCTGGAACGCCCTTCATCGCTCTTTGTACAGCGGAAATGTCTCCATCGCCCGCATAATTCTCGCCAAGGAGAGGGAAAACATCCTTTCCGGAACGGGCGCATCCACGGGCAGAGTTGGCAGACTCATCAAGACCAAGGATCACGAAGGAAACAGCCCCTTTGACGTCTACAACTCGACGATAGCCACCCGGTCTCTCAACCGAGGCCAGCTGAACGAGGCTCCTGACAATGAATCCGACAGTGGAGAGAGCACGACAGACTACAACGAACTGTAAGCTCAATCCTCGCGCCATGCACCGCGTACCCTTGTACTAATAACTCCAAACAGCGCAAAGTCTACTCATGCTACTTCCTCCGACCAAGGGGATGAGCTATTTGTCTTCGGAAGCAACAGAAACATGTCTCTTGGAGTCGGTGACGAAGATGACCGCCAGTATCCCGAGCGTATCCACCTCCGCCGCCCAGATGGCCTCTTACGCAAATTCTACGAATCATACCTAGGCGAAGAGGATGCCGAGTCCATCGCCTCATCATTGGAGATCGAAGATATTCCAATTATGGTTCGCAGCCGCCCTCTTGTCATTCAAGATGTTGTCTTGTCCAAGTTTCACAGTGCCGTTTTGACCACAGATCCTGTCAGTAACCTGTTTATTGCCGGTCTTGGTCGAGGTGGGCGTCTTGGACTTGGAGACGAGAATACAAAATTCAAGTTTGTTTCAGTTCAGGGTCCTCTAGCCGAAAAGAAGATTCATCAAGTTGCTCTTGGTCAGAACCACACAATGGCCATTGCTGGCAATGGCGAGCTTTGGACCTGGGGTCTCAACTCGGATTCGCAACTGGGTTACGCGCTGCCCCCTCCGACGAGAACCGACGAGGAACCCATGAGCCTAGTGCCACGTCAAGTTTTCGGAACACTCAAAAAGGAACTGGTTCAAGGCATTGCCGCATCCACCATTCATTCTGTTGCCCACACGGGAGCATCGCTTTTCTGCTGGGGTCGCAACGCTGGACAGCTCGCGCTCATGGATGCTGACTCTCGGTCTCTCGACATCCAAGCCACCCCACGCAGAGTAGCCGCATCGCTGTTGACGGCGCCCATTCTCATGGTGTCTGCCATAGACAAGGCTACTACGGTTTTGCTGGCTAACCACAACGTCTGGGTTTTCACCAATTACGGATACAATCTGGTCAAATTCCCAACTCTTGATGCATTCGTCAACTACAATCTCTCGTCATACGCGAACAGGCGCGAGTCGGGAAGGAAAGAAATCATTTCCATTGCATCTGGTGGAGACACTATTGCTGCGGTGACATCTCGCGGTGATTTGTTTACTATGAACATAAACAGCAAAGGCGAGTCAGATCAACTCAATGGCTCCACCACAAATCCTGCCAAGATCAAAGGCGCAGTATCCCAGCCTCAGTGCGTATGGGATTCTCGCAAAGATGGTGTCACATCCATGAGCGTTGGAGAGCATGGCTCCGTAATCATCTGCACCGAGTCCGGCGCTGTGTGGAAGCGAGTTAAGCGTACCAATGGAAAGCTGTTATCCAGCGCTGGCCACAAAAAAAAGGACTTCAAGTTCGAGCGTGTTCCCTATATTACCAACTGTACCAAGGTTCAGAGCTCGACTTTTGGTACTTTTGCTGCCATTCGAAAGGACAGCAAAGTCATGGCCGAGGAAATATCCGTTGCCAAACCATCCATCTGGGAGGACCTCGGCTCGCTTCTGTGCCTGACCGACTTTGAAGCGTCGTTACCCAAGTCAGGTCTGAACGAGTCTCGAACAGCTTGGTACAAGGCCATTGCCAGAGAAAAGCACAGCTCTGTTGTTCACGAGCTGCTGAAATCACCAGACATTGAAACAGACCTCACGCAGATGCTACAATTTGGCTCGACGCAATTTGAGAGCATTGATCTTCGTGTTAACACAACAACTGCACCCGATATCAAGATTCCGGTGCACGGTTGGCTGCTCTCTGCCAGAAGCCCTGTCGTCCTTGATGCTCTCTCCAAGTTTCGCCGCAGCGGCTGTCAATCGGATCAAGACATCTTTACACTGAGCGAAGACGAGGGCAGAATTCTCATGACATTCCATCAGATCGATATACTTACTCTGCTGAATATTGTGGTGTTCTCATATCTCGATACCATGATGCCGGTTTGGAAGTACACCAAAGAAGCACCTCCCCTGGCCCATCGTTACAGACAGGTCAGAACTGAGCTCATGAAGATGGCAACTAAGTTACAAATGATGAGGCTTGAAAGTGCGGCCCGTTTACAAGGGAGTGTTGAACCTTCACTAGACTCGGATCTCCAAGGCGCTATTTCTGATAAGCGCTTTTTCGAAGATGGTGATATCTTGGTGCAGCTCGATGGCGAAGACTTCCCTGTTCATAGCCAGCTTGTGTGCCAGCGTTGTCCCTTCTTTGAAGGCATGTTCCACGGCCGCTCGCAGGGAGGGTGGCTCACAAGCCGACGCCTGGGCCAAGCCGCTGAGGACCGCATCCAAGTCAATCTTGAGCACGTTAACCCAGAAACATTCATGATGGTCATACAGTACATTTATGGTGATGTTGGCGAAGACCTTTTTGAGGATGTGACTTGTGCGTCTCTGGACGAGTTTTCTGAGATTGTTGTAGATGTCATGGCCACTGCAAACGAGTTGATGCTTGATCGCCTTTCACAAGCTTGCCAATGCATCATTGGAAAGTTCGTCACCACGCGCAATGTCGCCAACTTGCTGAATGAGATTAGTGTCTGTTCTGTCACTGAGTTCAAAGATGTTGGACTGGAATACATCTGCTTGCAGTTGGAAAATATGTTGGAGAACGGCAACCTTGACGGCATGGATGAAGAGGTACTTCTAGACCTTGATGAGGTTGTGCGCGAGAACCAGCTTGCTCGGTTTCCATTCGTGCGAAGCGGACGTGCAGAGCTGCTTCTGCATGAAAAGCATCCAGACCTCCTTATCGACATTGAGGAAGAGCGTCAGCGTCGTGTCAAGGAATTCGCTTTCAAGGCTACTCAACGAGAAGAGGAGAAAAAACTATCCTCGTCATACCGCGCACGGTTTGGTAGTCTGGATGAATTGGCGGCCATCGCGAGAACGCCTGATGCTGCCCGGCGCAAGTCTAGCTTTGCTAGGAACGAGCCTTTCAGCCCCAACCTGCGGCCGAAAGAATCGCACGGAGATCTCATCTTTGATATGGAGGAAGATGTGGCCAAGCATGGCGATGTTACTTCTCCAGTTGCGCCACGTCCTATCCCTCAACTAGATCTGGACGTGGAGCCGATGACACAGCTTCCAGAGGCAGCTTGGCAGCAAATCAAGAAGAAACATCCAGTCTCATTTTCCAAATCGCCTGGCTCTCCTGCGCCCACGGCGGCGTTTTCGGCGTCTCGAAACTTGAGCGGAACCCCCGCTACGCCGACTAATATTTCTGTGCGGAAAGCAAGCGGGCCCTGGGCTTCACCAATTTTGTCCACAACGAAGCTGGATCTACGAGGCATCATATCCGAGGCATCTTCAAAGCCCACGTCTGCACTGACGACAAGTCTGGCAGCTGCATCTAGGGATTCACCGTCGCCAAAGCCGCCGGCCAAGATGTCACAAAAGGAACGCAAGAGGCAGATGCAGAAGCAAGCAGAGGTCCAGGCTGCGACCGAAATCGGGAAGATAAGCGTCAAGCCATGGCAGCCCGCATCTTCAGGTGGCGATCCAGCGCCGTGGAAGACAGCGTCACCTGCTCCCAAGACATCATTGCAAGAGGCTATGGATTCTGAGGCTCAGAAGCGCAGGCTAGTGCCCAACGCAAAGCCACTTATTGCTGCTGAGACGGAGCCTCAGGCCAAGCGTCGCACCGCGTCTCCCGATACCAAATTTTCCGGGCAGAACCGCAGCCGACGAGCCATGGTAGATTCACCGGCGTCTAGCAGCCAGCAGGCGGCAAGTCCACTTGTCCCACACTCCAAGTCGTACATTACACGGGAGCGTAAGCAAGAGCCGCTTGTGGGGGGGACGCTGGCGGATATTATTGGACAGCAGAAGCGCGAGCAGGAGCTGGTTAAAGAGGCCGTGGCCAAACGGTCGTTGCAGGAGATTCAGCAGGAGCAGGCGTTCCAGGAGTGGTGGGACCAGGAAAGCCGTCGGGCGCAGCAGGAAGAAGCACAGCGTTCCGTCAAGCCAGCCAAGGAGAGGGGCGACGGTGGAAATAAGCGCGGAAGAAGAAGCCGCGGTGGCGGCAGTGCCGGCGGCAATGCTAATACTGGCAGAGACAGGTCGGGACAAGGCAAGGAAGCCACCGACAAAGCAGAGCAAGCCAAGGCGTCTTCGCGCCCCAATGCGCGCGGCGGAGGCAAATCTGCGACTGTCAAGACGGCAGCCGGAAGAAGCGGCAAGAAGTAGAAGCGATGGTGTGTATATATGTAATGTCGAGTATGGCCTCGGGCCTAGCTTTTGAATTTTTGGATACGGGCGTCATGGCTGATGATTGGGCAGCCGAAGCTTACCTTGATACAGAGCTTCAAGGATTGTTCCTGGGTTTTTTGTTGGCCTTGTTTCAAAAATATACGGATGATTGCTACTATTTTCAAGACGAATTTTGCTTAGAAATGGCTTAATTTGGAATCTCTATTTTGCTTTTCGTACTTGTCGTTTGATGTGGCAAGTGATGTGCGCCTAACCAGGGTGGATGTGTGGCAGTGCTCCTTGGAGGCGAGTTTGACAATGAATATGGCGACGCGGTTGACTATTTACGACACAATTTTATCAAATGGGCATTTCCATGTAGAACTCTCATATTTGAGTCTTATCGTTGGTACTCTAGTGTCGGTGGTCCCTCTGCCACGCGGCAGTCTTTTTTTTCTTACGCGCGCAATAAGGTCGAGGAGACGTCATCGGTTTGAGTAGTTGATGCATCAGTGGGCTGATGGTTGGAGCCGTGGTGGTTATGCGTGAGGAGGTCTTGCGCAATCAGCGAGATTTCCAGTGGTTTCTTAGAGCGCCATACTGGTAAGACAGATTGTCACGATATATGTGAATTGATTTTTCTTTCATCAACTGGCTTGTGTCGCATGCGCACAGTATTGTTAACAGTATCAGAGTACCAAAAGTATGTGCCTCGGGCAGCCACCAGCCACAGCCGCCTGGTGCACCGACCTTGCCACTTTGGGTGCAGCGCTGAAAGACCAGCTACAGCCAGGTTTCTTGGGACAAAGCCCGCTGTAAAAAGCTTGGTTATTGAGTCCAGGTTGTAACCATGTTGCCCCGCTGCCCAGCCCAGCGCCAAGAGTGACAGCCTCTTTACCTAAGGTACTGCCTCCCGCAACACAATTCGTCTTCTGCGCTGGCAAAAGGCCTGTTCAATCCTCCAAGCCACACCCACCACGTAGTCGCAGCTGTACCTTCCAGGTAGCCAGACGCTACCAACTTCTTCCCCGGCTTCGTCCAGACATTCTCCGCCAAATCCTCCATCGCCAGCCTCTCTATTCCTTCATCATCGCCATTTTTCAACATCGTGCCCCCAGCACAATACCAACCTGTCACTGTCCCCTCCTTAAAGCCCTGCGCCCGCTAGCGAGCTTGCCCGCTCCCCCTCCGCCAGAGAAAAGCCCGCGCGACATCATAGATTCGACCGTCCGGCGCTTCGGCTTAGCGTCGCCGACGTAGTGACGACGCTTGCCGCCCTCCCGAAAACACCGCTGCTACTTTTCTCACAAACATACCGCTGTCCTCTTGCGAGGCATCACAGTCGCCCGCCATGTCCAAGGTTATGCGAAGCATCAAGAATGTGACCCATGGGTACTCTAGCATTCAGGCCAAGGTCCGCGAAGGTTCGTTTGTCTCGTCCCGCCCGCATCACCACCCACGACAGGCCCTCAGCTTGGGCGAGCTCCTCGCGCTCTCCAGAGCAACAGCGCAATATTTGCTGACTCTCTCCCTCTCCCTCCCTCCCTCCCAACAGCAACCAGCAACGATCCATGGGGCCCGACCGGCACGCAGATGAGCGAGATTGCTCAGATGACCTTCAACACGTAAGTGCAATTTCCGTTGGCCGCCGTCTCTCCTGTCGCGCCATCTATGTGCGGGGCCTGCCACTGACTATGCCCGCCGCTCAACTAGCTCGACCGAGTTTTACGAGATTATGGACATGCTCGACAAGCGCCTCAACGACAAAGGAAAGAACTGGCGACACGTTCTCAAGGCCCTCAAGGTCCTTGACTATTGTCTGCACGAGGGCTCCGAGCTCGTCGTCACCTGGGCCCGCCAGAGCCTTTACGTCATCAAAACTCTACGCGAGTTCCAGTACATCGATGAAGACGGCCGCGATGTCGGTCAAAATGGTATTAGCTTTTCAAAGTGGTCCTCAAAATAACTGCCGGCTAACTCGAGCAACCCAACAGTCCGCGTCGCTGCCAAGGAACTTACTTCCTTGGTTCTCGATGAGGAGCGTCTGCGCGCTGAGCGTACTGACCGAAAGTCTTGGAAGTCCCGCGTCACGGGTCTCGAGGAGCACATGCCAGAATACATGGGTTCTTCCTCGCATCCCCAACGACGGCCTCACCGACGCCCGCAGAACGATGAAGACGACGCGGAATACAGACTTGCCCTCGAGGCAAGCAAGGCGCAGGAGGAAGAAGATCGCAAGAAGAGAGAAAGTAGACAAGGCGTCGCCGACGACCCTGATTTGGAAAAGGCGCTGAAGCTGAGCAAGGAAGAGGAGGAACGACGACGCCGCGATCTCGAAGACCAGAATGCGAATGCCCTGTTCGGCTTCGACGAGCCTTCGCAGCCTTCGCAGCCCCAGCCCACCGGCTTAAACCAAGGCTACCAGCAGGGTAACCAAGTCAACTTCATGGGTAACCCGATTGATCAGAATCAGATGCTGGGCCAGCCCACGGGATATATGCAGAACCCCTACCACACCGGCATGATGCCCAACCAAACTGGCTTCCCTAACTATAACAGCAACGGTTTCGGCATGCAGCAGACTGGCATGGGTATGGATCCATATAGCCACCAGCAACAGCCGATGCCTTCATTCCAGCAACCGCAGCCCACCGGCTTTAACCCCTACGCCCAACAGCAAATGCAGCCTCAGCAGCAGCCATCGGAGCCCTCGCCTCAGCCTGGCAGCAACAACCCATGGGCCACCAACCAATCTCAGCAGTCTCTGAAACCCATGCAAACTGGCTCCAACAACCCCTTCGCCCAGTTCAACAACCGCCCGCAAGCTTCGTCGCCCATTTCGTCACTCTCGGCCCTGCCAGAGCAGAAGACGCTGTCTACTTTTGGCCAGCAGCAGCAACAAAACCTGCAAGCGCAGCCTCAGCAGTCGCAGATGAGCTTCAACCAATCTCAAGTCGGCCTGAATAGCCAGCCCAAAAAGGAACTCAGCGAGCACGAGAGTAGACTCAACGCTTTGCTGGCGTCTGGTGACGGTATGGACACGTACGGAAACACAGGCGAGCTCCGGATCCCTTCTCAGCACACGGCACCCGGTATGTTCATGAACAGCGCCGGCTCTGGTGCCGCCAGGTTGCAGCCCGAGGCCACGGGCAGCAACCCCTTCATGCGACAGCAATTTACGGGCATGCCCAACATCAACTATGGAGGACAGAATGGGGCTTTTGGCCAACAACCCAACAATAACCCCTTTGGTGCCCAGCAGCAGCCGCAAAGGCAGCAGCAGCAACCCGGCCATGACCTGATTCAGTTTTAAAGTGTGATGGAGAAGATGTGAAAAGAAAGGGGAACGTGTCACAAGTCGACAGCTATATCTTCTCGATTTTTTCTCTACTTGTCTTTTTTTATTGCTACTGGTCTTACGTTTTGCGACTTGATTTTGTTGTGTTTTCGTTCAAGAGAAAAATGTGCAAGATGATTTTCATAAGCTGCCATGACACTTTAACCTGTCACATCATTTTGTTCGTGTGCCTCTTGTGAGCGGGAATCTACCATGTGTTGTTTTTCTGCAAAGTTGCTGTTCTTCACGAGGAAAAGGCGCCTCTATACCTATCTTTACTTTGCCTTTTTTTTCCCCATCTTTTATATCTGAGTTGTTTCCAGAGAGGGAAAGCACGGCGCCCCAAGGTCGGGACGTAGATTGACCACAAGGCGTGGGCACAAAGGGCAGCCAACTAACAAGCAAAGATGGGAGAAAGATGTATTTATTCAAACCTGCAATCTACGCGGTTCAAAACATAAAACTTGGAATGGCTGCTACTGCGTTGTTGTCGGTGTGTCTGGCCGTACAAAAGGCGTATTCGCATACAAAAATTATAGATTTGATTCCTTTTTTTTCTCTTTATTTTGTGCTGGCGCATCAAAATCACCCGGTATTTGAAGACAGCATCAACAAAAACTCCAACAACGCCGCGCTTCCCTTTTTTCCTTCGACCGCTCTGTAGTGATGTGACAGCTGCAGCTCACGACCAAGTATATGAAAACACCACATTAAAAGTCACCGAAACGCCTTTTGACTCGGCTCCGCGCCTGTACTCTTTTGGCGACCTCATTGCTAGCACCATCGCGGGCGGCGTGTGGGTGATGAAATGACAGTAGCCGCGTTCTACTTCAAAGCACGCCAGCCACGTTTTTGTTTGGATAATCGGGGGCGTTGTCGCAGATTCACCATTACCGCCGGTGCGACGCGGCGGGCGCCGTAGATTCTGTGTTGGCCCAGTGGGGGAGCGTTGCTTTATCTTTGCATCGCCTCTCATCTCAACTTCCCTCCCGACCGGCCAGCCAGCCCGATTTACATCACATTGGCCGAAGAAAGGAAACCCAAGAATGTAGCAAGGAGAAGAAGCGGAAGTGCAACCCTGTTAACCAGCCTCCTCTATCATCTGCATAAACTCGTCGAGATTGACCCCGCCCTTGCCTTCGTGGTCGAGATGGTCAATCATGCTGAGAATCTCCTCGTCGGTGAGGCTACGGTCCTCCTTGATGTCCTGGGCGAGGTGGCGCATGTCGTCGACGGAGATGATGCCGTCCTGGTCGTAGTCGAACATGGCAAAGACCTTGGCGGCCTCCTCGCGGGGGTCGCGGCCGCTGATGAGCTTGGAGGCGCAGAGGCGGAACTGGTCGAGGTAGATGTGTAGGCGGTTGACGGGGCACTGCTGGTCCTGCCAGTCGGGCGGGACGGTGCCGTAGGCCTCGAGCTCGCGAAAGTACTCTGGCTTGGAGAGGTCGAAGCCGAGCGCGGCGAGGGAGTGGCGGAACTCGTAGCTGTTGAGGTGGCCCTTTTTCTTCATGTCCATGAGATCAAACTGGGGGGTGTCGTGTGTGAGTAGCCTCTACCAAGTGTCGTGAGGAAGAAAAGTGGGGGGGAAGCTTGCTTACGACTTCGTCAATGTGTTCGCGGTCCTCGTCGGGGATACCTGCATAGTCCTCGTTGGATGACACTTGTAGAGGAGGCGGCGGTTGGCGCTGTCGCTGGTCCTGGGCGGAGCTGGCGCCGGCAAGGGACCGCCCAGCAAAAGGTCGCGGCGTCTGCGAGTTGAAGCCCATCGGTCTGGAAGCCATGATCGCGACTCGATGTCGACAGTTTGTGTTGATCGGATACGGTTTTTTGTGTAGTTTATGCAGTGTCCAAAAAGGAAAAAAAAAAAGGAGCAGTCATGCAAACAAGGCAATGGGGGGGGAGGAAAGCAAAAAAGAAAAAGACGGTGTTAATCAAGATTCATGAGCAGAAGTTTCTGTGGTAAAATTGTATGACACAGCAAGGCAGAGCGATGCGCGCCCCCTGATTGATAATCGCGTGCGTTAGGAAACGAGGATGGCAGGGTTGAGGTTGTATGTAGATGGTTCGCCGATGGCCACTTTGCGACGCGACCCGAGGTGCCTTTGCAGACGCGCCCGCGACTGAGGATTGAAATACGCCTTGCAAGGTAGCCAGGTACTTGGCGTGTGGTACCTCGCAGGCAACCACCAGGCAGCAGGTCACCTGCCACAATGTACCTCTTTGCAGCGCTATGATTGGCGCAAGCTCACTCGGCAGAGCGTGCCTGGCCAATGGGCAAAATGAATTGGCTGCGGGTCACAAGGGTAGACGACAGCCTAACAGAGAGCACAAAAGGCCGCTGGGCACCCGAAGAAGCGCTCCCCCCCTCCCTCCAGTCCTCCATAAAGCCCAGCTGCAGCGCCCCCAAGAACCACTGGCAAGTGGCAACCCACCTTTCTGTCCAGGAAAATCCTCCCCCAAAAGCCAGTGTAAAAAAAAAACCTGGCTCAGTCCCAGGCGTGAGCGAACTTCAACCCATCTCCAAAGCTCCGTGCTAGAGCGAAACCTGTCGCCACATCAGCAAAAGCTTGAGGTCATCTTCCCGCGGCGCGTCACCGCCATTCACCTCTTGCTTTCATCTTTACTACTTGACGGTTTTGGCTTCCTTTTTGACGGCTCTCGGCATCCATTCCTTTTATTCTCGTTTTCCTTGGAGCGCGTAAGCTACGTGGCGAGCAGCAGGTCGAAATTCCCCCATCTCCGACACGCGCAAACAGAAGCGCGAGATTTCGCACCCAGGCATCGCCCGACTTTTCTCCTTCCCGTCGACCGAGAACCTCATCGCTTTATTCTCCCTCTTTTCAAGTCGATGAACGCATCACGCGCAACTCGTGCCGACTAAGATTTTCCGACTTTGGGGGGACTCAAGCAAGGTCACGGCGCGCCATTACTTCGCCCTCTGCATCACGACCGATAATCCCACTCATCCCCAGCGACCGTCATCATGTCGTTTGGCGGTGGTGGTTTCGGAGGCTTCGGCCAGAATAACAACAATACTCAGCCGCAGTCTTCTGCTTTTGGTACTTTTGGCCAGAATAACAATACTACAAACACAGGTATGTTCCCATCCCCCCCCCTTCTTCTGTCGCGGCCATCCCTATGATGGGTGATGTGCTGACAAGGGCTTCTCATCGCAGGCTTCGGTGCTGCTGCAAACCCTTCAGGTTTTGGTACCAATACCGCCGGCGGCGTGTTTGGCTCCGGCGGCAACACTGGTGGTGGCTTCGGCGGCGGAGGTAGGCTTTATCGGCGAGAGCCCTCAGTCTGGCCGTCCGGGCTCGAGGGCTAGAATGCATGCGATTACTAACTTTCACAGGCGGCTTTGGCACCAACACCAATGCTGGCGGCGCCTTTGGCAGCAAGCCGTCTGCCTTTGGCTCTCCTGCGACGGCGACCGGCAATTCCATGTTTGGCGGCACCACTGCCAACAACAGCACAACCACTGGCTTTGGAGCTTTCGGCTCCAACACCAACGCCAACACGACCTCGGCTTTTGGCAGCAATACCACCAATACCGCTGGTGGCCTCTTTGGCGGCGCCAAGCCTGGCGGCTTCGGCGCCGCGACTACGGGCAACTCCCTCTTCGGCGGTGGCACTAACACCAATACGACTGGTGCATTTGGTGGCAGCACTGGATTCGGCGGAAACACCGCTCTAGGTGGCAGCGACCCCCCGGGTACCGCTGTTGCTCCTTTCCAGGCTTTTACCGAGAAGGAGGGGGGTAGCACAGCGACCGGTCCCTCAAACGCCTTCCAGAACATCTGTTTCCAGGATCCCTACAAGAAGTGGTCTGCGGAAGAGCTTCGACTTGTCGACTACGTTCAGGGCCGAAAACACGGCAACGCCAGCGGTACCGGCGCTTTTGGTGTTTCTTCCGGCTTTGGCGGCGGCTTTGGCACGACCAACAACAACCCTCAGACGGCCGGTGCCTTTGGTTCCAATACCGCGAACAATGCTACTGGGGGCAGTCTCTTCGGTGGCACTACTAACAATGCCAACGCTGGCGGGGCTTTCGGCTCTGCAGGAACATCTGCCTTCGGAGCCACCAACACCAACACTGGAGGTGGTCTTTTTGGAGTGGCTAATAAGCCTGCTACCGGCGCTGGTATATTTGGTAACAGCGGTGCCCAGACTCAGCAGACTGGCGGCAGTCTCTTTGGTTCCGCCAACAACACCACAAATGCTTTCGGTACCAATACCAACAACGCAACCAACAATGCATTCGGCACCCCTGCAAACAATACCGGCGGCAGCCTCTTCGGTAATGCTAACCAGAACAAGCCTGCTGGGACCGGTTTCAGCTTTGGCCAAGCTGCCAACACCAATGCTGCCGGTTCTGCTTTCGGCGGTGGCAACACAGCCAGTCCTTTTGGGGCTGCAAACACCACAAACACTGGCGGGGGCGTCTTCGGAAACAACCCTAACAGCAATACCCAGCAAACCCCTGGTGGTGTCTTCGGAAATGCCACACAACAGCAAAATAGCACGGCCTCTCCCTTTGGTGCGTTTGGCGGTCAGCAAAACCAACAGCAGCAGACTGGGGGCGGTCTTTTTGCGAACCAGAATAAGCCCGCGACCGGGGGGCTCTTTGGCGGCGCCGCGAGCACCACTGCCAACAATACTGGCGGAGGTGTCTTTGGCAATGCCAACAATACCAATAACCAGCAAGCTACCTCTGCATTCGGTCAGAACACAGCCGGAGGTCTGTTCGGAGCAGCCAAGCCTACTAGCGGCGGCGGGCTCTTTGCAAACAGTACCAATGCCCAGACAAACACCGGAGGTGGTGGCCTCTTCGGCAGTAGTACTCTTGTTCAGAACAGCACCCAACAGAACACTGGAGGCAGTCTCTTTGGTGCCGCAAACAACCAGCAGAAGCCTGGCGGTATTTTCGGCGCCTCGACTCAAAACGCTGGTGGAAGCGTGTTTGGCGGACAAAACAACCAAGCTCAGAGCTCCTCTGTCTTCGGTGGTGCCATCAATCAGCAAAACCAGCAGGGCTCGGCCTTTGGTGGATCTCTACTGGGCAATTCTCAGCAAAACCCCAACGTTCCCCTAGGTCTTACTGCCAACCTGAACGATGTTTCGGCGTACGGTACGCCAGCTCTTTTCGCCAATCTTGGAGGAAACGAGACTCCCAACCCCGGGCCCCTTGCCACGCCCCTTAACGGCAACTCGAAGCCTCGCAGGAGCTCCATCCTCCCCATGTACAAGCTTGCCCCCGCCTCCGCCTCTCGCTTCGCTACTCCGCAGAAGCGTGGCTTTGGCTTCTCCTACAGTAGCTACGGCACTCCTGGAGGCAGCCCTGCCAGCAGCCTCTCGAGCACTCCTAGTGGCCTCGGGCGCAGTCTGCTTGGCTCCGGCTCCAGTGGAAACCTGAGCAAGAGCATGTCGACCAACAATTTGCGTCGCACCTTCAACGGCGAAGATAGTATTCTTGCCCCAGGCGCCTTCTCAGCAAGCTCCAACTCCCGCTGGTACGGTAGTACAGGGTCCAAGAAGCTTGTTATTAACCGCGAAATCCGCAGCGATCTCTTCACAACCCCTCAAAAGGAAAAGCCCATCGCCGATGGCAACGGAACTGGTCGTAAGCTATTGAAGCGCGTCAGCTTCGACACCAGCAACGTTGATTCCGAAGAGACGGCAACGCCGGTCCGCGCTCTTTCTCCGCCCGACGGCAGTCCCAGCACGCAGAACGACGAAACTCCTCGCCAACCCAAGCCCACCGTCAATGGAACTAAGTCACCCGAGATGGAGCAGGTATCTAGCGGCAGAGAGCTTGCTGTTGTGCAGGAGGATAGCACTGCTGCCCCTGCCACTGCTACTGACGCTTCCATCAGCAATGGTTTTGACAATGCTCCTGGCGGGTACTGGATGCGTCCCAGCAAGGATGAGCTGATGGCCATGAACCGTGTTAACCGATCCAAGATTGATGGATTCACAGTTGGCCGTGACAATGTTGGTCAAATCAGGTTCAAGGTTCCAGTTGACCTCAGCACCATCGATTTGGATGAGATTTGCGATGGCATTGTCCAGCTCGAGCCGCGGTCCGCAACTGTCTACCCTATCGCTGCCAAGAAGCCTCTCATGGGTAGGGGCCTCAATGTTCCTGCCAGAATTTCTCTGGAGCAGTCTTGGCCTCGTGGTGGGCGTGAGAAGCGTGTCACCAGCGATCCCAAGCGCTTTAGCAAGCACGTTGAGCGCCTTAAGCGTATTCCCGACACTGCCTTTGAAAGCTACGACAAAGATACTGGTGTTTGGACCTTTTCCGTTGAGCACTTTACCACCTACGCCATGCCTGATGACGACGACGAGACGGATGCCTCTTCCGAAGTCCCTCGTGAAATGGGGATTGAATCTACTCCTCATACTATGGCTCTCGACGAGATTGCAGGAGCTTCTAGTGAGAGCAACAGACAGAGTCTTCGACGCAATGGTGTGCCCGGTGCCTTTGATGAGTCAGAAGAAGTTCATGGAGAGGAGCAACCTTTGAAGCAGTCTTTTTTAGGGATTAGCTCCGCGGATTCGGCGCCCAACGAAGTCAGACTGGCTCTAGAAATGGATGACATTACTGACATGGGCGAAGAATATGACGAGTTCGACAGCGAAGACGCGGCGAATGCTTCGGTCGAACCGCATCACGCCGCGGAGCTTGAACAAGCCTCGCCGGAGGATGAGCAGGACGCTAAGATGGGCACTCCTGGTGGCATTCTCAGAGCCAGAATGAGAGCTATCAAGGAGTCAGCCGGCCCTGTTCGACTCGAGGTAGCCGATGGAGATGATTGGACGGAGATGTTGCGCAAGACGGTCAGCCCAATGAAGCGCGACAGACAGGAGCTCCGCGAACTGAACGAATCGCCGTCGAGAAAACCTGGTGGGCAGCCGGATGGCAATCGCAACGCCTCTGTTTGGGGGCGTCGCAGCATGGGACGCACAGACAAAAATGAAGGGTTCGCAGCAAACGCAGCGCTGGACAAGAGTGTGGGGTTTGCGACCAGTATTGACTTGATGAACTCATTGTTTGAGAAGCCCAAGCCTATTCGCGATAAATTGCGTGTTTCGTCCAATGCAAAGGGATTTCCCCAGGTCGGTACCCCTCTTACGATTTGATTTTCTTCCTTCTATTCACGGAGATATCTTGTATCTAGCCCGGGAGCTCAGTAAATACTAAATTGTTACATTCTGATAGTTGCTACAAGCGCCAAAAGACAAGTCGTTCGATATTGATGAGAAGGAACATGCCTCTCAACGCACCCCTCGAGTTTCTTGGGGTCCGGACGAGACTCTTGTCGTCACTCAGTCACACGACTCGCGCTTTTCAAGTCAACTTGTGCGTGACAGTACCGGCATCTTGAGCATTGCAAAATCAAGCGCTGGAAGCGCCACACACGATGTTTATTTGGGCAAACTTTATAGCCAGGTATGCTTGATGTCTCGGCCAAAGCACAACAGAGCCCTAACAAGTGAAATAGTCGTTCACGAGATACTTGCAAGCTCAGGATAAGCTAACCGACGTTCGCATGCTCGACGGTGCGCCTTTCGCTGTTCTTCGTCGAACAAATCTCCAGGGTATTTTCCATCATCAAGACATGACCGACCCTGCGAACCTGTACGAGAAACAAGTTTGGGAACTTGCCAACATTCTCTTTGGACACGACACTACTTCCAACCTTTCCGATCACCTTGCGCGCAAGAAGAAACTCTCCGACTTTTGGACTGTGCTTGTTGAAGAAGCTTCATCCATCGCTATTGGCAAGGCTGCCTCCAGTGAAGAAAAGGCACTCGCCTGTCTTGCCGGCCATCGCATCACAGAGGCTTGCAAGTTCCTATTGGAAGGGAAAAACTTTCGTATCGGTACTTTGGTCTCCTTGATTGGGACTTGCGATTCGGCCAAGAAGGAAATGAAGGAGCAGCTCAAGTCCTGGCAGGACTCCAAGATGCTGTCGGAATTCCCGGAAGCTATCCGGGCAATCTGCGAGATACTCAGTGGCAACGTATGTGTTTGCGGGGGTCTCAAGGACGTGCCCGTCGAAGACCGTATGGACTCGTTTATCATATCACAAAGGTTTAGCCTTGACTGGAGAATGGCCTTTGGTATGCGCCTGTGGTATGCGCTAAGCAAAGACGAGGATGCCAAGTCTGCGGTTAAGAGATTCCAAGAGGACATTAATCAGAACAGAGAGGACCTTCCCGAGACGTGGTACATGGAGCAAGGCGTCGAGCCTATCTGGGACGATTACGACCTGGGCAAGCGCCAAGATCTCCTCTGGGGCTTGCTTCAACTGTACGCCGAGCCAAAGACCGATCTGGAGGCCGTCATCCGACCCGAAAACTCTCAACTGTCGCCTCTTGATACTCGACTTTGCTGGCAACTTGGCCAAGCTCTCTTGTCGACGGGCAAGGTCTCATACGGGGAGCACGGCGCTTCCAAAGCCGATGCTGCCACAGTTTCTTATGCTGCTCAACTGACCAGCGCCGGTGAATGGTTGGAAGCCATCTTTGTCCTGCTGCATCTTCGTGACGCGGTTGCTCGCAAGCAAGCTCTCCTTGAGCACCTCTGCCGCCATGCCAGCCGGATTGGCGCTGAAAACGGACCCGTCTTCACCACACTCACCGAGAAGCTGCTGATCCCCACCAACTGGATTTGGGAAGCTCTTGCGCTGTATCAGCGCAGCGTGACAAAGGATGCTCCGGTCGAGGTGCAGTGTCTACTCCGCGCCGGCTCCTTTGAAGAGGCTCACCGCGTTCTGGTGAACCAGGTTGCTCCTCGCGCTATTGTCGAGCGCGACTACGCCGGCTTGTCTGAGCTCATCTCTCAACTCAAGAGCCGCCAGGATAGTATATCGCAATGGTCCCTCGGCGGCGAGGTTTATGGCCACTTCCTCGCCTTGATGCAGCACCGCAGAAAGCGGGAGAGCGTCCCGTCTACGTTGCTGGAGAGATTGCTGGTCGGGCTGAATGCCATGAGCGAGAGTGGCTTCGAAAAGGAAATCCTGCGGTACGCAGCGGTTTCCGACATGGCTGATGAGACGGCGCGAGAAATTGTCAAGATGGCCAAGAAGAAGCAGGTATGTTGCACAGCACACAGTCGGGCTGCCCGCACACGAAAGCTAACGTGATTCGACAGGACATGGATCTGCGCTCCAAAATCTTGCATCTGCCGCTGACGCAGGATCGACTTCTTGCTTATTCTGTAGACCTCGGTCTCGACAGATATCGAGAGGTTGTGTCGTATTAAGGGGGAAATGGTTCATGAGATGAATTGAGCAGTCGTGTTTTTATTTTATATTTTGTTTACCGGTGAAGCCTACAGGGCGCAAAGGCGAGATTTTTCTGGAATGCAAGAAAGCGAGAGAATAGGAGAGAAGGGATTCGATTTTGCATGTTTGTTTCGCCTGGCTTTTGTCAATCTTTCAAGTTGATGTCTTCTTTTAGCCGACGGAGCCTAGATACAGCCCTCTTGGGCAGGCAGGGGATATGGCAAGGCCAACTTTTTGTAGAACATTTACTTAAAACTAGATAGGGTTATATTCATCATTTCCGACGGTTGAGTGACTGTCGTGGAGCTTTCCGTGCCTTGCGTCTGACTGTAACTAGAAAGAACCCTCTCCACTGTATACTAAAATTTTCTGGCGGCGGGGGAGACAAAGGGTGAGATGGGCTTCACTTACAACATTGCCTGTGAATTACTGCCAAAAAAACAAACCCGCTAGTTCCCCCTCCCGTCTGTCGCTCATTCAACCCGGACGCAAAAAAAAACACTCCAAATGTCGCGGCCCAAGAACTGGCCCAGCACTCTACCCTACCTCACGGCCCCTCTGCACGGCAAGGACCTCACGCCGGCGCACCTCGCCGCCATTCGCACCAAGCCCACCTCCTCCTCCTCCTCCGACATACCCATCATCCCCGCCGCCGACACGTCGCCGCTGCCCTGCCCGCTCGTCAAGATCCAGCCCATTACCACCCCCGCCTCGCACCCAGCCCTCGGCCAGCACGGTCTCTTTGCCGCGCGACACCTCGCCCCCGGCACGCTGATCCTCGCGTACCTGGGACGCGTACACACCGGTGGCGCGTCGGCGGCGTCGGCGGCGGCGGCGGGGGAAAAGTCCGACTATGATTTGTGGCTGGACCGCGAGGCGGACGTTGCGGTGGATGCGGCGGCGTGCGGCAATGAGGCGAGGTTTGTGAATGATTTTCGGGGAGTCGGGCCGGCGCGGCCGAATGCGGAGTTTCGGCCGGCGTTTTGTGAGAGGTGGGGGGAGGTGTGCGTGGGGGTGTGGGTGAAGGGGACGGCGAGGGTGACGGCGGGAGGAAAGGGCAAGGGTAAGGGGCAAGGCGGGATCAGGAAGGGGGAGGAGATTTTGGTGAGCTATGGAAAGGGCTTCTGGGAGGAGAGGAGGAGGGAGACGGAGATGGAGGGCGAGGAAGGAGGGTTGTAGTGAGAGGGAGGGTGCGTGAGCTGGCTTACACGGCTGGAGCATGTTGCTTTTGTCATTGCATGGTGGTCAGTGTTGGCATACCTCGGATAAAGAATGGCCACGGCTCGATGAGATGCTGTGACGGAGAAGAGGATCTTACAGTGAAGATGACAATGACATGATGTAGCGTAGCTTTGTGCGGGGTGTGGGAGTGCAGATGGCGCTGTACATTTGTTGCGAGCTTGCCAAAGGCGAATTCTGAGCATCAATCAAAAGAAGAGGCATCTTCTCTCGACTCTCGGTTCACATGAAACAATAGAAAATGTCAAGACAGACTAACAGAGAAGCCCCAATCCACGGTCAACTGACATAGCCATATCCAGACGACTCGTCCTATCATCTTACAAAATCGATCCATACGCCCCTGCACCTCTGTAAACAAAGCGCAAATCGCAAACCCAAAGCGCCATTACCATCGATAATATACGAGTACAAAGGTCCGTCGATGGGCATTATTCTTCCTCGCCAGAGGCGTCGACGTCGACCTCTTCTTGAGCTTCTTGTTCTTCATCCTCTTCCTCGTCTGCTTCTGCCTCTCTCTCCACATCATCATGCCCTTCCCCTACTCTCTCTTCGTCGTCTTCCCCTTCGTCTTCTTCCCCTTCTTCTTCGTCTTCTTCTTCTTCATCATCATCTTCCGCTTCTTGCACCCCTTCCTCGTCCTCTTGGTCAGCGCCAGACCCCTCGCCAGACTCTTCCTCTGCGGCGGCAGCTCCCCCGTTGTTGGGGCCCAGCAGCTGAACCTGCACCTCGTCCTGCGCGGGCTCCTCTTCGATAGCCACGCCGGCCTCGTCGCCGTTAGCCTGGGCATCAGCTTTGACAGATCGCCAGCCGGGCGGCAGGCCAGGCCCACTGTTTGCGTTGCCATAGTCTGACTTCCTGGTCCCCTTTGGGTATCGGCCCGGGCCGCGACCTGTGCCGCCGCCTTTTCGACGAGAGGAGCTGCTCCGCACGCGGCTCAGCGGCGGGCGACCACGTTTTCGTGGAACGCCGTTGTTGGTTGACGAGCGTCGCCGGTTGCGGTCTCGACGGGCTCCGCCAACGGCAGGAAAGACTTCGAATCGAGTTGCCGGGATGTCTTTGTAGGCAGCATCCCACGTCTGCACACTTGGCTCGTTCGCGTCCTTCATCACCTCATCCTCAGACTTGATGGGCTTCTCCTCGCATTCAGCTTTTTCAATGGATGCTGTTGGGCCCGAATCGGTTTCGCTTTGGTCGGCAGTAAAATGGGCATCCTCTCCATTCGTCTGTCGCAATTTGTCAGTGCCGACTCTATTCGGCCCTTCTAGTAATTTGGCTTCGTCGTCCTCGCGGGGGGCAATCGCGTTGATGGGTGGTCCGAATTCGAAATTAACGGCATTGGATCTACCCATCACGTATGGAGTCCAGACCAAGGCCTCAGATCTAAGCCTAACATAGCCTTTGCTGTCCCACTTCTCCCAATAGTTGCGACAGTATTCCAAGTCTATTCGGAAGGCGTAGAGTTTAGTTTCGGGATCACGAACAAGAGCTCTGAGACCCTCGAGTGCAGATATGACGTCGTCAGGCGTCATGCCAGTGTCATCCGACATCTTTTTGATGCTCAATCCGTTGGTCTTGAATTCTCCGGATTCAACAATATCCAGGAAATAACGACAAAGTCGGAGCCGCCAGTAGTTTCGGTACGACACCAGGCCCATATCAGAGAGCGGCTTTTCCGGCGATCCAGTCTTCTGCTCGACTCGCGTAAGAAGATAGGAAAAATCAATCAGCAGATTGCCGTAGCCTTTGCGTTGGTGAATCGGAAGGGTCAGAATGCACGAGACGTTGTTCTGACTGCTTGCTCGCTTCTCCTTCGAGAAATAGCCGACAAAGTGATATCCGCAATCGTCGTACTCGCACAAAACGTAGAACAAGAATGGTTCTACGTCATAGTAGAGCGTCTTGGAGCCAAGGAATAGCTTCGCTAGAAGACAAAGATTTTGGCAGTATACCGGGTGCTTGCGACCATCCACTTCAAATACCGAGATAGAGGCGTCTCTATAAATCTCATCGCCAGGCGGGTGCTTGGTACCACATTTCAGCTTATGCCTCCAAGCGACATAGTCCGAGTTCATGTATTTGAGGCAGAATTCGCATATGTAGAGGACGCGATTTCGGCTGTACTCTGCAGGATACGGTGCCGCGTACCAAGTTTCAATCTCCCAGCCGCCAAACTCGATACATTCGATCTGGCTTGCATGCTCACTGTTCTTCTTGTGACGTCGAACAGGCATGTCTTGTTCAGCTTGCATTGCCAGCACACGAGCCCGCCACTCGTCTTCCGCTTGCTGCTTCGCCTTGTCAAATCGTTTGCGGTCGTCAGACGTGGGAAACGTTTTAGACGTATCGGCTTCCGCCTCGGTCAAGATACCACCATATGGCTTGCCCTTTATTTCGTCTGTCTCTTTATCAAAGAAAGAGTAGAAGGGTTGGGAGTAAACGTCAGAGCTGAACGGTGTGGGCATAGCAGATATTGGTACGTCGAAGCCCACCGAAGAAGCTTGCTGTATAGTTGGCCGTATCGGTCGTGTAGTGCTGGTACGTTTCCGGTCCCGGCGCCGTCGGGACAAGAACTCCTTCAAGTTTCCAGGTCGGACCTGGAATTTCATAATTAGAGAGTGTCTCGAGCGTTTCTCTATTGAAACCAGAGACTGTCGAGTGCTCTTTTGTCTGGCGGTGCGATTCCGCATAGGCTCAGTGCCTTCTGTCCCGTCTTGTGCTGAGTTGGTGTCGACAGAGATGTTCCGCCGGCGCTTGCGAACGGTAATCACTTCATCCTCATCGTCGTCTTGTAGGGGTGACGATTTTCTCTTGCGGCCTGAACGGGTGCCAGTGCCTGTACCGCCGCTGACTTGGGATCCTTTTGCATCAGAAGCAGCGACGCTTTCTGCTTCGGCATCGTCTTCATCGGATGATTTGTCGACGCACTCTGGGCATTTCCAGTTTTGCGCGCCATTATCTTCCGTCATTGCCGCAGCTTCACGAGCACATTGCTGGTGAGCATGGTCGCCACATCTTTTGCACGATAAATATGCTTCAAAGTCTTCGCTTGGGTCATTTTCCTCATCTTGCTTACAAAAAGTGCAAGCATTGCTGGGACTTTCGGCAGACTCGTCTTCTTCGTCTTGTCCATCAGCTTCATCCTCCCAAGCGGCTGCCCCTTCATCTTCCTCAGCCTCACTCTCGTGCGTGGAAGCTTCGCTATCGCCTTCGGCGTCCGAGTCGGGTCGTATCTTGACAAGGTCGACACCATCCTCGTCGGACTCATCCCGTTCTTCTTCTTCGTCGTCCTCGTCTTCTTCTTCTACTTCTTCATCGTCGTCGTCGCTCGGGGGCTTTGCGCTCGCAACTATCGATTGATGTCCTGCGTTTATTTGTTGTTGGATAAGATCGTTATCTTCTTCTCCTTCGGCGTCTTCATCTCCTTCAGCATCTTCATCCCCTTCTTCGATTTCTTCTCCGGATGCGTCGCGATCGCTCATATCTTCGTCACCATTTGGTGAGATCATATTCGCAGGCCCTAACCCAGACGAAGAGGACTCAAACGCTCCATCTTCTGAAATCATGACGCTTTGCTGAAGCTGCTCTTCCATGTCCTGAGCGCTCGCCATGCTGTTGTCGGCTACCAAGTTCTGTTGGCTTGTCGAATGTATCTAACGTGTGCATATCGATCAATTTTGTTGCCTGCGACTGATTGTAGGACCGCAACAGGCTGCAGGCATCGTGTCGTTGCGACGTCGCGTTTCTCGTTGAAGAACGATCAGAGGCGCCTTTCGAATTTTGAGTCAGTCGAGGCAGTTTGCAAAGCATTGAGGGGGTTGACGTACCGATGCAGCTTGCGTAGACCTTGTATGCTTGAGATAGTCGCGAATTTGGCCTAGAGACAGACTGTCGCGTCTCCGAGATTGTCTTGAAAGTGCCACTGTCGCGGTTGGCGGCATACAGTGCGCGCGATTTGGCCCCTCGCAAGTTGCGCCAGCAATTTCCGACTTAGAAGACCGTGCGTATTTTAGGCCACGCTAACTGTGCAGTCGCGCAGCTGAGGTCCCTGGCTTGTGGCCTCAGGCATACTCCACAGAGCAAGCTACGCCAAGACCGATTTGAGGCCTTCAATGTCGACAATTCGTCAAGCCCGCTCACGACCGCAAAAACGCAAACTCGATATCGAATCTTTCTTGTTAGCGACAAAAGAACCCAATTCCTGACGGCCGATTGATCTGACAGCCCCGCATTGACCTGCTCCGACCTCACGACAAACCGCAAACATGCCTGTCCCCTTCGAGACTCTACTGCCGTACGCCATCATGATTGCCGTATGTTTTCGAGAATACCTGCCTCCAACGCAGAGAAACAGGATTAACGAAGCTTGTAGATGTTTGGCGCCACGGGAACCGGACTCGCTGCTATCCGAACGTGGCAGAACGACGGCAAGCGTCCTCGCTACTCTCTTGACCAGTGGGATAAGGTAAGCCGCAATCTTCCTTCAAGATGCGTGCCCTTGTGCGACCAACAGTGCTAACGCATCTAAAAGCAAATGATGGAGCGCGATAACCGCCTCACAGGGAGACCGCGTGGGCAGACGGACAAACCCGAGGCTCCGTTCGGCTTCGAGTACTCAAATGGCTGGAAGGTAAGCTCGAACGACTCCTTCGCTATGTACAGGGCGTCAAACTAACTTCGTGCAGCTTGAGAAGCGCTACAATTAAACGGATCGACCAGCGGGATCAAATAGAAGCTTGCGAACTGGGTGCAATAGCGTCATTGCACACAGATGTATATAAGAGCCCTGTCAGCTGGGGGCTATACCGGCGACAATAAAAACAATGAACATTAGAACAATGCTCGTCGCTCAGCATTCAGCGAGTTGATTTTTGTTAAGTAGTAGCCAGCGAAGGTGCGCAAACCCTCATGGCATTGTCATTTATATTGCTATGTCTGCTCTATTTTTATTTAGTCGCTCTACCAATGTGCATGCCTGACATATTTCCTGACTGGACATGTAACCGCAGCGAATGCAGGTGCCGAGTGTCTGCAGCTGACCGGCGGCCGGCTCTCGTCTCTGGCCTTTGCGCTGTCTCGGCCGTACGGGGAGCGTGACAGTAACCTCTTTGGCTTTGGTCGTAATCTCGGTCTCAAGCGCCGTGCTTTCATTTTGCTGTTTGGGACTGGCTTCCATTAGAGCGAGCTCGCTTCCAGGAGTTTGTGCCTGCGCGGAACCGCAGCCACCCGCGCCTTCGCCGTCGTCACATGCGCATGCCGCTTGGCCTTTGTCTGGGGTCAGGCGAGCAAGGTCTTCGCCGCTGCGGACAATGTCCAGAATAGCACTTGGGCGCACTTTCTCTAGATTTTTTATCAGACTTCGTGCTGTGCCACGGAATGCCTCGGGGCTATAGATGCATTCGGTGCTGAAATAGTCCAGCTTTTTGTGGTGTGCGTAGAGGACGATTTCTTTTTCGTACGCATACTTGAGCGGTTTGCTTCTCTTGACATCATTAGAGGAATTTCCTGTGACGATGCTCGTGCTTCTTGACAATCGTGACAAGTCTCCTCGAAGGAGATTCATGAGAACTGTTTCGGCGATGTCATCCGCGTTATGGCCCGTGACGACATGCTTGATCTCAAGCATTTTTGCGCCACGATCGAGAGCTTGTCGTCTGAAAACACCGCAGTAGGTGCAGTTCCCCTTCTTTCCAATGGTTTCAACGACCTGATCCATGGTCCAGCCATAAAGTGTGTCGTAGCCAACGATTTGTAGGGGCATTTCATATTGCACTGCATTTCGTTTAACAGTCTCCAACGAGTCATCTCTGTATCCCTTGATGCCCTCGTCTACACTGAGCAGCACCAGGTCCAGCCCATAGTTGTGCTTTTCGTTGAGAGTCTTCAGGACTGAGGCCAGGACAGTGGAGTCCTTGCCACCTGATGCGCCTATGGCGACCTTTTCGCCGCGCAGAAATAATTTGGATGAGATGATAGTGTGGTGTACTTCTTCCTCGAAGACGGTCAAAAAGCACTCCTTGCAGAGTTTGTGGTGGTTCTTGGGCCGCTTGACAACGGCCTTTTGTGAATTGCACCGCACGCATAGTGAGGGCGGCATTATGTTGGGATTCACCTGGAAGGTGGACACCGAGCGACCGTGCTGTAACTCCCAACCGAAGAGTCAACCTTTTGCAGAAAAGCTGTCTGAAGGGTTATAAAAGCTCCCCTATTATGTCGAGCGCCGAGTTTGGGAAGCTGAGCGCACTCTGAAGTTCTCTCAACTTCAACTTTTCTTGTACCGGGTAAGCGCCTACACGCCGAACGCGGCACGAGCGCACGTGACTAACTAGCCACACTGCGCACCAGCCACGAATGAAGCGAAAAATGAAGGTTGATCCACAGTTTGTGGCAGAGGCCCACTGGAAGCCCTAATTTTTCACCCACCAAGGCAATTTTTCTCTTCGCCTCTTTTCAACCCCATTTACAAGGCGTCTCCAACTTTGGTTTTACCACACCCAGAGCATCACCGCCCAACAGTCAAAATGGTGAGTATTTGAACATGGAACAACCTCGCTCTCTTATGGCCGCAGTTATGTGAATCAACTGGGCTTCGGCCCAATTGGTGCCACGCGCAAAGCGATACCGATTCACCCTCGACGTCGCCAGCGCTGGCAAAAAAACACATCCGATCGAAACTCTTCTTCCGCGATACAACTTCGAGAAAGATTAGCTTTGACGGATTGACTTGGCTGGAGACTTCGTATGCACCGGCGCAGAAATGCAATGGACGATGCGAGTCTCGTTAGAGTTCAGAGAAGACCTGCTTGGTAGAGCACAATGCTGATGTCTTCTTTTCTCAATGACAGCCCCCCAAATCTGGCAAGAAGGTCGCCCCCGCCCCTTTCCCTCAGGGAAAGGCTGGCTCCAAGAAGGCTCCCAAGGTATGTCTCGCTAGAATCTCTTGGTCCGTCGACTCGCCATGTCGCTGACTGACATTGGTGTAGAACCCTCTCATCGAGCGCCGCCCTCGCAACTTCGGCATCGGTCAGGACATCCAGCCCAAGCGTAACTTGTCCCGCATGGTCAAGTGGCCCGAGTATGTCCGCCTCCAGCGCCAGCGCAAGATTCTCCAGATGCGCGTCAAGGTCCCCCCCGCGATCGCCCAGTTCTCCCACGTCCTCGACAAGAACACCGCTGCTCAGGCTTTCAAGCTCCTGAACAAGTACCGCCCCGAGACCAAGGCCGAGAAGAAGGATCGTCTCCTCCAGGAGGCCACCGCCGTCAAGGAGGGCAAGAAGAAGGAGGATGTCTCCAAGAAGCCCTACACCGTCAAGTACGGTCTCAACCACGTTGTCGGTCTCATCGAGAACAAGAAGGCCTCCCTCGTCCTGATCCCCAACGACGTCGACCCCATCGAGCTTGTCGTCTTCCTCCCCTCCCTCTGCAAGAAGATGGGTGTCCCTTATGCCGTCGTCAAGGGCAAGGCCCGCCTCGGCACGGTCGTCCACAAGAAGACCGCTGCTGTCCTCGCCTTCACCGAGGTCCGCTCCGAGGACAAGTCTGAGCTCTCCAAGCTCGTCTCTACCATCAAGGACGGCTTCATGGACAAGCACGACCAGGCCCGCAGACAGTGGGGTGGTGGCATCATGGGCGCCAAGGCCCAGATGCGCACTCTGAAGAAGCAGAAGGCCCAGGAGGCTGCCCTCAAGATTTAAGCAGTGTAATACCCGTTTTTGCATTGGGGTTTAAAAAGGTCCACGGTGTTGCCAGGTTTAGGTCATGACAAAAAAATGAATAAAATGTTAAGCCACATAGTGAAATCTGTGATGGATAGAATGAATGCAACCATGCCTGGTTTGTCAATGGATCGACCATGATGCTGCTGCTTCGCGCAGCGTGCGATGTCGGCAGGATATTGTTCGCAAGGTCAATGCCTCGCTACTGATTCGTGAGATTGGTTGTGCGTCAGTGGACTGGGTTCAACTGGTCAGCAGGCATGAGTAACACTAATAGCTAGCATGAGCTGAAAAGGAAAACCAAGGAAAACACAGAGCTACTATATTCCTAGTCCAGCAGCCCAAATCTTCCATTTACAATCCATGAGGGCAATCAATTACTTCCAGACAACAGCAGCGTGTGCTGGCGGGCAGCCACAGTGCTTCGCGGCGGCTCCACCAACCGCAGGCCTGTGCTATTACCATAGCCGCAACATAATACCTTTTTCGTATAATTGTTGAAGTCTTGGTAGAAGAATTTTCAGTTGTATCCTCTCATCCCATTAGACTGAGTAACATGTGCGAGAGCCATCAACGACCGACCTAATACGTTTAAAAAACGCCACACCATCGAAAGACTGGCCCAATCCACTTACACACAGCCAAACTCTTGCTGAACTTGCCGTCTACCGTATGTATTCACACTTGCTAAGGTGTTCAAAAGATTGATGTAATGGTTTCCTATGCTCATTTGACCATCAAATATCTTTTGTCTTGCCCGCGTGCAACTCCCAGCCCTTTGAGCAAATTGCTATATCCTCATCTCTTGAAATCGTACCCATTGCCATCAAGCAAGCATGCCAGACTGACCCTTTTTTTCACCACAATGTCACCACTACTGCCCATCATAAAGACTGTAATATTGGTTTGTCTAGGGTTCGGGTTCGCTATATCCGCAACGCAGCACCCAGGAGACCCGGTCAGTCATGCACGGTGCGCACGCGAGGTCGCTGCCCGTCTCCCGCAACTTGCGCTCGAGATACACAAAGCCCGCCGCAACCCTGTCCCAGTCGAAAGGCTGAAATCCCAGCAAGCCCGGCTGGTCCCAGCAAGTCTGGACCGGCTTCATCCTCATCCTGCCCTCTGTGTCGAACACGCGAAGATGGGGGCTGGTATCGAGGAGCAGCAGCGCCTGGGTCACGGCCGCTCGGTCTTCCGGCATAAAGGCCGCTTCCATCTGCAGCAGCTCGAGCCACACCGGCGGCTTGTCGTGGTTGATGATTACCTTGGATGCATCATCTTCCACTTCCGCGATGGTATAAGCAGACATGTGACTCAGATAAAGTGAAGCAATCTCGCTCTTTTCCGTTTCGTTGTTGACTGGGCCTAAGGCGCCTTTTTCGATAAAATCTTCAACCACGGCCTGGTCGGATCCTTCGATGTCCTGGTTGTTGAGCGTTCGAGCGCGAGCCACCTCTCCCATTAGAACTAGTCCTGCGTTGGCATCGACCATGTTCTCCATGGTCTCGGCAAACTTGTTACAGGAATTCAACACCTTGGTTTTTATGTCTTTGTCTGAGGGGGGGCTCGCCTCGACCGTTTCGCATAGGTCCGAAACTTGGTTAAGACCGTCAATTGCTTTCTGCTCCTTCTGGTTCCCTGCAGGCGCGGCTTTACGGCGCCGGCACGCGTCATCAATATGGTCCGGGTGACTTGGGCTATCGCTTCTGAATAGACAAATCAGCCATAGCTTCAGCTCGTTACCGTCAATCCCAGGTACTCTTTTGCCTCCAATGGCCTCCTGAAGGCCTGCCATCGCCTCATCAAACCATGATGTAGCCTTGCCAATTGGGTTGTTCCAATTCTTGACCGCGTCCAGGACGTCATGAGCATAAGGCGAAAGGGTTGCAAACGCTACCATGGCCACGCCTCGTCCGTTGAGGCGAATCCTAGGGTACTTGGACGTTCTCCTGGCCGCGGCTGTGCCGGCCGGGCATCGGAGACCACGCTTTCTCATGCATGACCTGCGACGCTGGTAGATTCGGCCTTGCTTCTTGCGAGGCCCGAGAGGGTTGCCCGGTGTTCCAGGCCTACCGCCTTTCTTATTGGGATGGGGCCTGTTCAGCTCGGGTAGACCACCGGGAATGTTACGCAACGGAGCGCTGGGGTTTCCGTTGAGAGCATTGACGCTGCCCGCCAAGCCCCAGGTCTGCAGCCCCTTTTTGACCAGCTCGCCAAGCTCGCGGGCTTCACTTGTGCCAGGTTGCGGAAGAGTTCGGGCTTGTATGGTGGCCGGGTTTGCAATGGCTATCCCAGCCACGCCGAGGAGAGTAAGAAAGGCGATTTTCATGTTGAGTAAGTACTGAACGAGAGAACGATCCGGTTGAGTAAAGGAAAGTTTAACGAAGAGAGTCGACAGTTTATAAAGCCAAGTAATTTGTTTCTGGAGAAAATCAATGGTGAACCATGACGTCTTTATATGATCTATCGAAATGACGATGCTGAGTATTGAGCGGTCAAACCGAAGCCTCAACAGTTATCTCATGGGTAGGTAGTGCAAACTGTACGAGAGCGTTTTGCTTAACACGAGTCCTTGGCATTGGAACTTGTAGGCTGACACACTATAATATAAGTACTGTCTTAATGTTATGATATTAAACCTTAATATCGTTTAAAATTTCTCTCTTTCTTTCCAAAACAGAATCAACTCTTTGTGTATGTAGTGGAGTCATGTATGAGTTGCCAGTACAAAGGTCGTGCGATGAGCCAATTTCAGCACTGCTCTATCTAATATAATACTGCCACTTGTTATGTATACTAGTCGCAATGTAAAGCCGACAATTTTCGGGCTTCGCCCTTTGATCGTCAACCTCTGCAAGTGGAAGCTCATTCGTAGTGTTCTTGTGCCCCTCTTGGCAGCTACTTGTCAGAATACACAACTTACCCAGTAGATCTTGAAAAGTGACAAACCTCAAGCACCGGCCATGGCAGGTCCCATTTGAGCTAAGATGGTCTATTCGAGTATACCCCACTGCACTTGCCTCTCAATATATTGCCTTACATCTTGCTGTAGGTAGACGGATAAAGGTCACCCCTTCTGTGCTCGCCGCAAGTGATCAAGGATTTGTATTACAGCAGCAGATCAGTGAATTCAAGGTGTCGAATACCAACAGCAAGGAAAGGACGTGGTCAAGGTCAAGATATATTTTGATAGCTACGGCGTACATATCACGACCAGACTCTCGCTTTGATTGAGTTGGGCACTGATTGTGATGACGATAGACACGTCAAGTTTCTGCTTTCCGTACTTCCGTACTTCCGAAGTAGCCGAGTAGCCGCGTCTCTTATATAGGTATCCACCAGATCGGCCAATGTCAAAAGACACCGAAATCAGACCGTGAAAATCGTGAAAGAAAAAAGCTTGTGCTCTTATAGTAAGTTGCCTGGCATTGCGCTATCGCGGACCCACCAAACCAACGATGAACTGTTCTGCCGCGTTAACGGCGAATCTCCACTTTCCACGCTAGCAAATGGTGTCAAGATGTCAAGTCGTACTAAAAATAGGCGAGACACGACATGTTTGTCAGCTTTGGACAGGCAAAGTGGCTGACAAAGCTGTTTGCCGCTTTTTCAGCGGCTCACCAGCTCACCAGCTCACCACCAGAAAAGCGGCCAACCATTTGGGTCACCTAGGTGACAGGGCACGTTGGTGCTAAAAAAGGGCCATCAAAAGAAGCAAGGAAAGAAACAAAAAAAAGTAAAAAAAAAGACAGACACCCCTTGAATTGACGTGTAACAAACCGATCCCAACTTCACGCAACTAGTCCGTTGACGACCGCGCCAACCACGCGCTGGCCGACCTAGAGGACAATGGCAGACACATCGTACCGCAAAGCTGAACAAAGGCGGCGGACCGAGAGGCGCTGTCGCGGTACGAGACGTCGGTGATCGCGCTCCCCCGGGGGAGGGGGGGGATTTTTGACGAACCAAAATCCCGCTGCTGAGACCGCGCATGAAGAATATCAGCTTGGAGGAGCTCAATCCGGTTCTTTATTGCCCCGTATTGATGCTGCGGTGGAAACCGAAAAATTCCATTATTTTCTTCCTTCTTCTTCTTGCCCTTTTTGGGCCATCTTGTTGGTTTCGTCTCCAAATTCTTTTGCCAGGAACAGCAGCCGTTAATATAGCTAGCTGGTTATGGACATGAATTATTTGTCAATTGATCAGTGCCGCACGGCATAACGTATGAAAAAGTGGCGGCGTTTAGATGAACTTGTTTCCAAGATATCATATATTGCTTCATGCAACTGGCTGCGTCGCTGCCAGCTGGCCACCGACCCAAGCCCAACCGCCACATTGATTCATCGGGTCAAGTTAGTTTTGGCGTCTTCACTTATTAGTTACTGGTAGAGGGATCCTTTTCAGACCGTTGAAAAAAAAAGTGGCGTTTTTGTGTTCCTTGCACGTCATTTTTGTCTGTGCGTAGTGTGTGACAAACGGAAAGCAGCAGCATCCCTAGATGCGCTGAGGAAGCACACACCACACAAAGCACACGCCACACAAAAGAAGAAAAAAAAATGAACAAAGGAAACATGCTGGAAGCGCCATGTGGAGGGGCATGAAAATGGTTAAATGATGGATCATCTGGGTTGTCAAGGGATGCACATCGCTGGGGCAAATGATTTTGGTTTTTTTTTTGTTCAGGGCACCCCCGCAGCAACCACCTCGGTGTGTATAGAAGCAAATACCGTAACATAGACGTAATGAAACAAGGTAGGCAGAAGAAAATAAAGCTGGAACCGGCCATATGCACAATGCCAGTCGATGCGCTTCTGCAGTGAGTACCAAGAAACCCAGCTGCACATCGTTTCCCAACCCAGCTTCCCGTTACATGCATTGCTGTAAACGATTCACGAGCATGGTAGCATTTGGCTCAACCTTATCTCAATTTAAGCCCCATGTAGTGTACATTGATATATATACGCCTCCATGCTCGTCGTGCACATCCAGCATTCCTGCGAAGGAGATGGCGTAGTAAAATGAAACATCTGCAAAAATGACAAACATTACCAGTGCAAATGAGAGCCCCGAGAGTAGTCGTTGGGATGTGCAATGACACAATCCTCGAGTCGTGCAAAATCATGTCGCAGCACGTAAATACACTAAAATCTTTTCCAACCGAATATTTGCAAACCCAGGTTTCTAGTAGCAGACCATTCTTAACTCAATTAAACAAGACATAAAAAAAGAAGAAGAAAACGTGATAAATGCGCGGATATGTTCTCGGCGTGGTCATGGTATATGATCATGGGGTATAGGGAGAGTGCAAACGCTGGGCCTAGTAGAGAAAACGGCTTATTAGAGCGCGTGCGGTTGATGGGTATGACTGCCCACATGCTCGTCGTCGTCCTCGACGCGAACGCTGTAAGTAACCGACTTCATAATGGCATTGTTCTTTTGCAGGATATTCTCCTCGCTGCCCGAGGCGTGGGCCTGAGAGGCGGCAAAGACGCTCTTGTCCTGCGAGACGTCGGTGAGCTTGTAGGCCTCGCTGCCCTTGATGCCGCCGGCGGCGGGGCCGCGGCTCCGGCTGTTGCCGTTGGAGCCGTAGCTGTACTTGGAGTGCTTGGTGCGGTAGTCCTTGGCCTTGCGCAGGCAGACGGGCGCCAGGAAGGGCAGCGACGACACCATGTTTCCCACGTTGAACTCGATGACGCCCCAAACAACAAGCATGGTCGAGTCGTGGTCGCCAAACTGGATGCGGTTAATTTGCGTGTAGCGCAGAATGGAGCACAATGTCGTAAATAGGCCCAGCGCAAAGATGCCCATGAGGCCGAGCTTCTTCTCGAGCCGAATGTTGAGCTTGAGCAGCACGGGGATCGGCAGGACGGCAACGAGCACGTCTGAGATGATGGTGAGCACGGCATAGGCGGTGAATGAGGCGACGGCGGGCAGACAGGTGCCTGGCTTCTGAGGATTCCACGACTTGTCAACCTAGGTGCAGACACACGTATTAGTCAATGTCTTGTGTGACGAGCGCAAACATCTCGTATCGTTCAAGAGGCCGTACGGGGTTACAGTTGAAGATGAGGGCAAGGGCACTGCCCAGATGGTTCAGAAAGACGAATGCGATGGTGGCCCAGACGATCATGCGGTAGACGCGGTTGTCGGTGCCCTGCAGCAGGCGTAGGTAGCTGATGAGCAGGGCAATCTTGAAGAAGCTGATGCCGACCTGGTAGATGGGGCGGCCGGCGTAGTTGACGCGCGTGTACGGAATGAGATTCTCCGTGGGCCGCTTGGCGGGAAGCAGGCCAAGGCCATACTTTGTCTGAACGATGCAGAGGATGGAGTAGGCAATGGCAAAGAGGAGGGATAGGGCCGACATCCAGTCGTCGCCGGCGATGCGGTTGTTCTTCTTGCGAATGTAGAGGCGCGCACCGACGATTATGGTGGCCAGCGCCGACATGACGACGCAGACGGAGATGATCATCTTGTACTGCGACTGCGCATCGAGCTCCGCGGAGCCGTGCGCGACGAAGACCATGGTGACGAGGATAGTGTGCGCCTCGCCGTGATGCAGCAGCTCCGAGATGCGACGCGAGGCAGAAACTTTATGAGGAATCCGGAGTCTCTGACCTCGTTTGATCTGCCAAGTGTCCGGAGAAGCAAGACAAACGGGTGGGATGAGGCGTTTGAGGGTCGCCAGCCAAGCCGTTTGGCTATAAAAACGTGGGTGAGGCAGAGAGGCGGTGGTCTCGTAACGGGAATAGAAGCAAGAGACGGAATGGAAAAGGTCCAAGAGAAGAAAAGAGCAAAGGTCGTGTGGATGGGCCCCAGACTCGTTAGGCTCCTCGATCGTATATTTGAGGAAGACGGTATGGAGGGTCCTGAAGAAGAAGTGAAGTGAAGGAAGTGAATGAAGCGAGCCAGACGGCACGTCGGCCAAGTAAGACGACGTCGGCGTGAGCGATAATTAAAACAAATCTGAGCTACTCCCTTATCAGAACCCCGATCCGAACTAGGTAGCAAGTTTTAGGAGGAAGAGAGAGGCAAGCGAGAATAAAAAGCGCAGACAACGACTCTTTTGCTGATGGCGGCGACAAGCTGCCAGTCCACCAGGCGTGGAGCACCAGATGAGGGTGTTGTAGTTACTTTAGCCGGACGACTGGAGTGTCTTCAGGTCGCCTCCCTTGATAAAATAGCCCTGTGCGAAACTTGAATGGTAAAAAAAAAAAAGAAAAAAGAAAAGAAAAAGGAAATAAATGAATGGAAAGATGGGATGCTAGCAGGGATGTAATGAGGGTGGGCAACCAACTTGGACCATCCCATCGCCAGCGTTGCCCCCCCTGCAAGGTATTACGACCAGGCCATTTAACAAAGCTGGCAAAAACTTGGGTACGGCGAATGGTGCTAATCTATTTCCAGGAGAAGGCCAGCCAGGCAAGAGCCAATGGTGTGGTAGATGGTATTGCGTAGAGAGTGGGATGAAGATGATGAATGGACCGCCAGGAGGTTTCGCTGTGGCCAACGTGCGATTCTTTGGGCATTATTATTAGGCGCAATGGGAACAAGAAGACGAAGAAAGGACGGAGCAACACCTAGGTATTCATGGCTTCTAGACCTGCATGGTGATTACAGCGGTACATGCTAGGCGAAAGCAGAAAAAAGGAAAAAAAAAGAACGGCTCGCTCGGCACAGCAGCCTGTCGACGCCTTTGTGTGGGAGGAGGGGGCGCCTCTGATATCTTGTTTTGGCACTGGTACGCGGACAGAGACCTACCAGTACCGACCTATTAGGTTGCCAGGCACATCAGGGTGCATAAATGTTGCTGATATGCATCGGTTGAGCTGGGAAGGGACGGGAGGAAAGACAAGGAATACAGTAGGGCGAGCCGACTGTCGAAAGACTGATTGGCTGGGGGGAGGGAATGAGGTGGACAGAGGGGTTTCCCCGAGGAGGCCTGGAGGGCCAAGCCGAGGAGGGAGCAAGGTGATGATGATGATGGCTGGGGGTCGTGGTGGTGAAGGTGAGACACGGGCTAGGTTCAGTCGAATCGGGGCTACTTTACCGAGAGAGAAGGTGGCAGATTGCAGTCCCGAATGTGTCTCTGTGAATTCTGGTCAGAATTTTCCCAACCGCGACAGGTAATACAGGATGCGTATTCATAAAAGTTGCGGTGCTGTGTAGAGCGTTATTATTCGATGCTGCTGACTGTGCGTATATTTTTTTTTTGCAACAAAGGAATACAGCGCCCGCAACTGAGGGCTTGTAGTACGCTCTCGAGTGGAGATGGGCCAAGCTGATTACCAAGGCTAGTCCCGCGCGGAGACAAGTCCACAACCAGTTGAACCACTCATCGTCCACCGTTTCATTGCCACCACTTCATTGCCACGCTGGCGGTCTGGCAGAGCAAAAAAAAAAAAATGACGAAAACAAGTCACGGGGGCAAGGGGGAAAGGTTGGAATGCGAAAATCATCCGTTGATTGGTGTAAAAAAGAAGAGTAAGAAAGAAAAAGAAAGGAAAGACATGTACTAATTATATCCGTCATCTGTAGAGTTGACAGCCACAGCCTTGCCCCAGCCATATTTTGTCTCGTCTCAGTCGCCCTCGTCGCCGCTAGGTCTGTGCTGAAGAAACGACTCACAAACCGCTTAAACCCGACTGATAGGGAGTTGTGAGGTGAGTTACCCTGTACTAGTGATTATCTGGGTAGGCTGCTAAACTGGTTGGAGTAGGTATTACTCAATGGCTGAGGCCAGTTATGCCGATGCTACCGTCTGTGCTCATTCATTATTAGAGCTCTTCCCAACTAGCAACCTCTCATCCCATCTCCCAACTTTTATACCCCGACTAAGTACCTACTGCAACACCCTTTATTACGGAGTACTTTTTCCTGGGTAGCTTCTCGTGACCCTGTCACGACCCCGAACGTCACACACACACACACACACACAACTTTTCAACATTATGCAAGCAAAGTAGTTTCCAAGCCACCATCCTCCTCGCCTTTATGAAATGCATTTCATTCTTTTTTCTTCAACTCCACCGCATTTCTGCTAGTTATACTGACAATGTGCTCTTCGACTAGTTATCATAACTTAACCATCTAGGAACGGCTTCAAAGCTTCTGGCCATGGCCTGACGCCGGCGTTCGAGCTAATTAGCCCATGGCTTATACATTGTGCACCGTCTCGCAGCTTATTGTACCACACACGATGAACCAAAAAGTGCCTCTTTATCAGATCTGTTCCGTCTCTTCTGTCAGCCGCCCTCCATTTCCTATATAGGGGTTTCTTCTTTGGCTTTTTAAGACGTGAAAAGTCTTTTTGCGCTTAACTACCGAGGTTTGAATTTCCAGAAAATTCTACAAAGAACCTTTCTCTTTCGGGAAGCTGGAAAAGTTCGAAAGTACCAGAGAACTACTTTCGAAAAAACAAAAAAAAATTAGTGTCAAAAACTGCAGCGTTTACCCAGTAATCACGCCGGGTGGCCGAGTCCATCTCCAGCACACCGGCAGAAATGAAGAAAAATTACGGAACATTTGCTCCCAACCGTGGAGTGCAACGTGGGACGAGTGCCCCTGCATGCCCCTCTCCCTGATCCACCAGGATTCTGTAGGTAATACAGACTTTTTTCTCTTTTCCAGAAAGTTGCAGCGAATTAACCATTGTCCAACCCTTGCAAGCCAGCCTGTCCCTCACTGGTCGCGTATCAATCTTTCCGTCCCCTCCCCCTAGAACGTGTGAACCCTCCCTTTCCTAATGCAGCACCGGCAGACAACGCCACGACCGAACTGGTGGATATGCGCTTTCTCCTGACTCCACCATCCCGCCAACCAGGGGAGCGGGAGCCAAAAATCCCTGCTTTCTGCCCTATTGCTACGTACAAAGTAATATGCTTTTACCGACGGCCGCTCTCCATGAATCCATCATTATGCAATTATGCCCTGGACGGGTTCTTTTCAATAGTGGACTTGCTTGACCTGTGCGCCATGCAAGTAAGATCTTTTCCTCGCATAACGGGGAACCTCCTTATCTGTAATAAGAACTGATGCCGTCGCTGCCCCCCAGTCTGCCTAATACTGGTGCGCATATGGAGCTGTAGAAAATGATCATCGTGCTTATTAATGGATAATCGATTCTTTATATTTCGTAAAGGCAGGGAGGGACTTTTGCGTGAAATTTGAGCAGCGACGGCCGCTGTGTGATTGCGCACCGGCAACAGACGGCAGACCAGAACCGTGGCTGGCCCCCTTGTTACATCGTATAATAAGCCGACTGAGACTCCAGTAGTAACGTGGCTATTCAACGCGGCAGGCCTGCACGCAAGAGACGCATCGACCGTTATTAAGCTGTGCAGTGTCCTCTGCAGCATGCATATGCAGACATGCAGGTTGTGCACCAGTACGCACGCGGTGGTACCATCTATGTCAAACGGAACCGCGCCGTAATCCTTGTTCGATGGCTGCATAGTGCATCGAGTATCGATGAACAAAACGCCCATCTGCACAATCCTGGTGAATAGCAGGCGGCTCAAACCAATGGTGCTGAGGCAATCTGGTTTACGGAGCATATGCTTTGGGGTACACAGCCCCCAATCCTATATCAGGCGGACCTATATGCATTATTAGGTAGTGGCTAGATTTTGCACCAAAGTGAGCCCATATGCGCGTTGCCTCTTCGCTCGCACCGTGACCCTTCTCTCCTCCAACACTGACAATCACGACAACAGACAAACAGTTCGGCGATGGGCAGACTGGAGAACTGGTTGCGCTACTGGCTTCCTTTTACAGCCCCTGTACTCCGGGTTACCGAGCCTAGTCGAGCTAAGAACAAGAGCTACCCCAGCTAGGGCCGGAAGAAAAAAAATTCATCAATATCCTTGCAAGAGAAGATTCCTCGACTTTGCTTTTCGATGCCAGTAATGCAGCCAGTCAGAGGATTTTGATGGAGAGACACCTGACGCCCTAATTCTGAGGGGGGAAAAAAAACGGGGGGCCCGCAATCGCGAAGTGTCGCATTTCGACAGCAAAAAAAGCAACCCACTTCCTGTCCACTTCCTGGCCCCTTGCAGTGGTGGTTTGGCCCGCAGCTCGGAAAGTCCTCGCGAGACATTGTGGATGTGCCATCTGCTTTGCAAGGGCTAGAGCCTTGCAATCAGTCGCCATGGAGATGTGCGCAGTTGGAGATTGCCTTGGCGATACATTATCGCGTCAAGGCTCCTCCGACTTACTTCCTGGGATATAGGTCCGCTAGCGGGTACTACTGGAGATGAAGAAGCACGCATGCCACTCTTTGAAGGAGGGTGCTGCCAATGAATACTACATAATTCGGTCCTTTCGATATTTTAGCCGCAAAGGTGACTCCATCTTGAAGGCGCCATGTCTCTTGATACGAGCGAGTGGCAACAGTAACAAGACAAGCGTCGCAGCAATGGGTAGCATCTCGTACTTTGTAGGTACATTTGTGCGCGCATGGAATCTATGCATCTGCGCAGTACCGCAGGCGATGACATGAAGATTCGTCCCGGACACCATGTAAACGTTCAGAAGAAGCCCTAATTAGGAAATCCGTTAACGCCCCTATCAACTGCATATTCGCGATTTACAGCAGATGCACAACAAGGCTAGAGCAAGCCATCAGGGCCGCTTAAAAGAGCCGCTTCGGGATATGTGACTTCGTGGTATCAGAAAACCGCGCTGACTGATTAGAAAGAACGTCTGTTACGTCGCATGACGCATAGCCTGAGACAGCGGAGGCGGAAGCCTAGCATCATCCACGGTGCGGCCCGAATGGCAAACATTTGCACAGCATACAGCAAATGGTCATCTCGAGGCAGATATATCAGCATGCTGCTAACCACGAGACATGAGTGGCTTGGGCTTTGCGCAGCGATGCATCCAGGGCCTGTGCCAGATTAGGCTCACTTGCTGTTAGGAAATGTCGACAGCGATTTTAATTGGGTTAGCGAAAGTTGGCGCAACTCGTAAATTGGCAGACAAAGCGGGAAAACCACTAAACATCGCCAAGCACACGGCGCGGATCTTGCCTTGTTGCGGAGTGCGGACAAGCCATTTTTGGCGGCGCCACACCGTTTTCCACGGCCCCTTGCGGCTGGCGTCGAGGTACATACTTGGGCGCGAGACCCGTTGACCAAAGTCTCGGCTAGGTTCGATAATATTATTCGTGTGTTTGCGGAGAAATTGCTCAAATCGCGGGCATTTGTCAAAGGTCATGATGAGTCCACGTGTAAAAAGTTGGAGTAAGTTGTTCTGTCTGGTATAGATCAAGACAGTGCTCCAACGCAGAGTTTGGAAGAAGTGTGACTCGACCGTTTGGAGCGCAGCTTAAACACTTGTTTCTTATCTCAAGTCCCTGTCTGAAGAAGACCTGTGAGGGGGGATGTAAGGATTGGTCTGTTCCAGTCGTTAGGATTCGCGAGGACACATAAAATGGAACCGCCTGACGAACATGCTTCGTCTCGAATCCATGTAAAAAGACTAGTGCTTCGGCCTCGTCTTGACCTGTACCTATGTGAGGCTGATTCACAGGCGCTGTGACAAATATGGCTTTAGTGCAGGAATTGGGGCGGGTGATGCGACACTGAAGCGCGATCATCTGAGGCCTTTTTACCGCGCCGACAGGCTAGACCTGTCTCCTGCGCTTCGAACGAAACAGGACTTGACGGATGAGAATCTGTCAACTATCCTGTCCGAATGCGGCCAGTGCCGCAGCTTTTGATGCAAAAGCGAGGGCCACCAGCGAGCACATCCGGCGGCGTGATGTATCAGACCCATCACATCGAACATGTTCCACATGCCGCACGCGATGGACGGAAGAATGCATAGATCGTTGCTACCGTCGCTTTGACTCAGTCTCTGGAGTAAGAGACTGGGGATACTGAGGCGCCAGCTATAGGCGGCTAATGATACCCCTTGCCTTGCTCGCGTTTCGTCACTTTCAAATTTCTTTTTGCTTTGTGGGCTGGAACAAGAATGATGAATTGACAGGCCGTTGAAGCACTCAGACACTCTATTTTGAGGCGAGCGCAGACCAACCAGTGGGGATTTGCCGAGACTAGCTGTGCAGCTTGCGCCGGGGGTTACAATGCGGCGACGGACAGGGACTTGGCCCACAGCAGAGCATCGCGAGCAGCCCGACCTGAGTCGAACTAGAAAGGGCAATTATGGGTTTGTCAAGAAGCGAATCGCGATTGGAGAATACGGATAATGCGATGTGATGTGGACGGACAAGGGCAACATGTGCCCATTCGAGGCCCCCGTTTGACAGTGAATGCCACGACAAGTTGCGACTGCAGCGATTGGGGAGAAGAGAAAGGGTACGCCGTGATGAGCCGATGAATTGTCGAGAAAAGGGGGCGCTGAGAATAAAAGTTGGCCAGCGAGATGACGCATATTGTTGTATCAACGACGCCGTTGATGGTCGAAATGTCAAATGTGAAGAAAGAAAGTAGTTACACCTAGAGGGGTCCGTTCGCGAGGCGAACAGCCCACCCACAGGGCCATCAGCACCATCAGAGTCTTTTTGGTGGAGTTTGCGGCTGGATTTCAGGCGGAGCCCCCCTGTATTAGCGGGTGAGTTTAGTGGGGGAGCGCCAAGCAACGCCAGAAAAGCCAAGCCACCAGCAGCGTGTCCAATACCTGCAAGTGCCAACTGGCAGCCAAGATTGCGTGCGCGTCCAGGTGAATAAACCGTGAGCTTTAGTTATGTAGGCAGGCAGGCAGGCAGGCAGGCAGGAGCAAAGGACACGACAGCCACGGTGCTACCTCACTTGTCTATCCAGCTGTTTAGCTGAGACAAGTACCGAAATGGTAGATACCGTTAGATACTGGTATCACATTCGCAGCAAACAGACAACATTGCGTTGGGTCGGTCGCTCCAATTATCCATCCACATCACCTCATCTACGCCTTTCAATATTCTCCAGTCATCTACGGATACTCCTCCTTCTTCTCCATCACTCCATCACTCCATCACTCTATCACTCCATCACTTACTTGTCTTGTCCCGTGGTTTCCGATCCGCGGCGACCCTCTTCTCCTCCATTTCATCCATGGCCTCAACTTGTCGACCCTCTTGCAGCTCAACTAGTACCAGTAGAACCCGCCTAGGCAGCCCACCAGTCCGGCTAGCCTCTGCTAGCACACCACTTTGCTGCAACTGCCTCACCTGCCGGCAAGGGTCCGGGACCAGGGCGAGATCGTCTCTGAGCTCCAGCCTCTTGCCCAGAAAAGCCTCGTCCTCGCGTCTGGTCGACATTTTGCCTTTTTAACCCATCTGGAGCCCTCTTCGATTCGTCTGTTGTTCTGCGTGTTCAATTTCCTCCACATCCCTCCATCACACTGTGACTGAGCGCGAGACGCCGTCGTGACTTTTGGAGAGCCCTTCCCCCATCAATTGTCAATCTCCTCCTCTCTGCCTGTCTTGAGTTATACCCTTATATACTTCTCTTTCCACCTCGCCAATCAGCCTGCAGCAGTTCAATCACTGCCGTGAGACACTGCTTCGCCCCGCATCAGTCGTCTTCCAGCTCATACTCCAATCTTGATTCTACCTCACCCTCTTCTCTATCACACGGCATCATGTCGACCGTTTCCGACCTCGAAAAGGCCGACAACGCCCTTGTTCGCCCCAACTCGTCCTCTGACGGCTCAGACAAGCCTGGCCTGGCTGCTCGCCCACAGTCTGCCGGCTCCGACGTCGACAATGCCTGGAAGTTCCTCCAGAGCGTAGGCCCTGTCGATGAAAACGAGGTCAACAGCGTCAATTTGTCCTCACTCCGTCGCAAGGTTGACTGGCGCATTGTTCCCCTCATGTTCTGCTGCTATACACTCCAGTTTCTCGACAAGGTCATCTACAACTACGCCGCCGTCATGGGCCTACCCAAAGACCTCCACTTCACGGGCAACGACTTTTCCAACATTGCCACCTATCTCTTTGTCGGTCTTCTCTGCTTCGAAATTCCCAACATCTACTTCCTGCAAGTCTTCCCTTGCGCCAAGTGGCTAGGCCTCAATGTCACTCTCTGGGGTGTGGCCACAGCCTGCGGTGCCGCCGCCCACAACGCTCAGACTCTACTCGTCTCCCGCGTGTTCCTGGGAATTTTTGAAGCCACCATTGGTCCCTCTCTAATGATCATTAGTAGCCAGTGGTACACCAAGTCTGAGCAAGCTCCTCGCTTCTCTTTCTGGTATCTTGGTCTTGGTCTTGGCCAGATCCTGGGTGGTGCCGTCTCGTATGGCTTCCAGCACATGGGCGCTGGTGCCGCTCTGTCTGGCTGGCGAACCATGTTTGTCACCCTCGGCTGCATAACTGTTGTTATTGGCCTCTCCGTCATCTTCTTCCTGCCCGACACCCCTATGCAGGCCACTTGGCTCTCTAACGTGGAGAAGATTGCTCTTCTTAAGCACGTCTCCGTCAACCAGACTGGTATCTCTTCCAAGAAGTTCCGTATAAACGAGATTGTTGAGGCCCTGCTCGACCTCCAAATCTGGCTCCTCCTCGTGGCTGTCGTCTTACTGTCAGTCTCCAGCGGTGTCGTTACCACCTACTCGGCTACCTTGATTCGCAACCTCAAGTACTCGCCTAAGCAGGCTGCCCTCATGAACATGCCGTCTGGCGTTGTTAGCATCTTCTTCACTCTCTTGGTTGGATATGGTATCCGTCATGGCTCTCACCGTTGGGCTTGGATCATCCTCTGCATTATCCCGGCCATTATTGGTGGTGCACTCATGTCTTTTCTGCCCACCACCAACCGCTCCGGTATCCTTGCTGGCATTTACCTGGTCAATGCCGTCGTTGCACCTTTGGCCATCTTCTACAACTGGACCGTGGTCAACGTCGCTGGTGCTACCAAGCGCGCTTTTGCCTGCGCTGTCATTTCCGGCTCCTTTTCTCTGGGCAACATTATCGGACCCCAGACCTTCCAGGCTCGCGACGCCCCCGACTTCCGCCCAGCCAAGCTTGCCGTCATGGGCACCCAGGCCGGCTGCGCGGCTGTCACTTGCCTGCTCTTTGTGTACTACGTCTGGATGAACCGTCGCCGTGCCGACAAGACGAAGCAAAATGAAGAGGCGTACAAGTCCCCTGAGGTGTGGGCCAACATGACGGACAAGGAGAACCCTCACTTTGTCTACACCTACTAGGCGTGTTATAATGCAGTTGTGCATAGCGGCGCGAGATGTATAATCTACCACCATCTTGTGCGGAAGCATTTCATTCTTGTCATTTTCTTTATCTACTACCAAGCGACTTTGGATAATTCTAGTAAATTTATTATTTGTATATATGCTGTATGATTTTGCATGGTTTGCGGTGTGGGAGAGAGTTTTTTTATGCCATGGCTTAGGATGGAGGAATCTTGTGCTCTTCGTTTGTTTTGCCGAAAGATGGACGTTGTGTTTGAGCTCGGAATTGAGTATATATACCTTTGATGAAAAAGTCTCTGTTGAATCGATTCTTTGCTCCATCTGGCGGTCTAGAAGGCGAATCGATGTCGTGGTGCAGTCAGTTAATCGGGAGGAGTGGGAGGGTGTGTGGGTGGTTGTTAAAATTACAAGATGACAGACTGCATGGGACCAGCTCGTGGTGGTGGTGGTGGTGGTGGTCAGCAATCGTGATTTCGAAAGATCCGACGTCAAGTTGACCAATGTTGATAATTTATTTAAACAGATTGTACGCTCATGTATAACAAATCATCATCGATAGGCATACCATCATCATCTAAAGGCATACAATAATCATCTATAGACATGCACTGCGTCATCAAGGCAGGTCATTCTTCATATGCATTGTATTCATGGCAACAGCCATTCTATCTTGTACTGGTTGTGTAAATGAAGCAAGAAAAAAACGCCGATATCCCATCCGTTTCCAAACAATTCATAGGAAATGGTTCAACAAAGAAAAAGAAATTAAAAAAAATCATCCGCAGTGCTCATCAATCTGTTCTGTTGTTCTAGCCGTCACGGCATATGCAGAGTGCGCGCGCAAAACACAAGGACACGAGCTGTCGCCTCTTAGAGGGCAGGGCCGGCCTTGACGACCTCGGGGGTAGCCTCGCTTTCGTACTTTTTAAAGTTTTCGTTGAAGAGGCCGCCGAGCTTCTTGACCTCGGCCTCGAAGCTGTCGGCGCCGGCAGTCCAGGCCTTCTTGGGGTTGAGCATATCGTCGGGTACATTGGGGCAGGTTGTGGGGACCTGCAGGTTGAAAATGTCGTAGTTCTCGTACTGGACTTTGGCGAGCTCGCCGCTGTGGATGGCATCGAGAATGGCACGGGTGTACTTGAGGGGGCAACGCTTGCCGCCCTGGGAGAAGCCGGCGCCAACCCAGCCGGTGTTGAGGAGCCAGGCGTTGGCATTGTTGGCCTCGATGCGGTCAGCCAACATCTTGGCGTAGCGCATGGGGTGCAGGGCCAGGAAGGGCTGGGCGAAGCAGGAGGAGAAGGTGGCCTGGGGCTCGGTGACGCCGTCCTCGGTACCGGCCATCTTGGAGGTGTAGCCAGAGATGAAGTGGAACATGGTCTGGTTGCGGTCGAGCTTGGAGATGGGAGGCAGGACACCGCGAGCATCGCACGTGAGGAGGATAATGTTGGTGGGCATGTTGGTGGACAGGCAAGGAATCTTGGCGTTGGAAATGTACTCGATGGGGTAGGCGCAGCGGGTGTTTTCGGTGAGGGTGCTGTCCTCGTAGTCGACGGCACGGGTGGAGGGGTCAAAGACGACGTTTTCGAGGACGGAACCGTAGCGGATGGCGCCGTAGATATCGGGCTCCTTCTCAGCAGAGAGGCCAATGCACTTGGCGTAGCAACCACCCTCAATGTTGAAGACACCGTTGTCACTCCAGCAGTGCTCGTCGTCACCAATCAGAGCACGGTTGGGGTCGGCAGATAGCGTAGTCTTGCCGGTACCAGAGAGACCGAAGAAGAGGGTGACATCACCGCTCTTACCCTCGTTGGCGGAGGAGTGCAGGGTGAGGACGTTGTGCTTGATGGGCATTTCGTAGAAGAGGACAGTGAAGACACCTTTTTTCATCTCTCCTATGGTGGTGCATTAGTATCGTTGTCAACATGTTCCGTGGCCTTCCGGAGATGTGAGGCCGTCTTTTTATGGGCTGTGAGACAAAGCGTCCATGCAGGATGAGGACTCATGAGGAAGTGAAGGGGCAATACTGAGGAAGGACACATCTACAAGTAAGGAAGGGGTTAGGGAGTCTCACCGGCGTATTCGGTACCCAGGATGACCATCTCCTTGGCGGAGAAGTTGATGGCGACCGAGGTGGCAGAGGTCATGCCCTCGGTGAAACGGTTGGCAGGGAATGTACCGGCGTTGTAGATTGTGTAGTCGGGGTGGAAGCCCTCGAGCTCCTCGCGGGGAGGGCGGATCAACATGTTGCGCATGAAGAGGGCATGGTAGGCACGGGCGCAGATAACGCGGACCTTGATGCGGTACTTTTCATCCCAGCCGGCATAACCGTCGACGACGTAGATGCGGTTGCGAGTGTTGAGGTAGTCGACGGCACGTTCGCGGTTAATCTTCCAGACCTGAGCATGGTGTTAGCGGCCGAAGATGCAACATGATGAATAGAAATGAAGATTGCATGAGCAGCAGGCAGTGATGATGGGCATGGCTTCACTGAACCAAAAAGCATTTGCACTGCCCGATTTATCAACTGCGAGCTTTGGCTAATGAAGACTTGCTCATTGGTGCGAGCTGGGAGCTGGGAGCTGGG
>JAPFSE010000254.1:0-52142 GCA_030777785.1 Beauveria caledonica | reverse complement strand
GTTCGCAGAGGGGGTAGGGGGGGGGGGAGGGGTGGCGAACAAGCTTCAAGCCCTGCTCTTGGCTACCTACATGACCTCGTCACACAACCACGACAGGGTCTTCAAAGCAAGACGCAGTAAACCGGTATAGATGCACGCCCCCTGTATTGTATTTCAAATATTTTGGGGGACTTTTTTTTTCCAAATATATTTCTCGCCGTGGATGGGTTCCAGTGAGAAGGGCACACGCTATTGATTGTAGTGGTGGGTTACACAAAAAATGTCAAGGATAGGTACTCCGTAGGTAGTCATCTTTCAGCCGTTGATGGACTACCAACACAGGTCGAAAAGGAGAAGAGGAGAAGAGGAAACAAGACATTCAATATTCATGTTGTACTGAGTAGGTTTCAGCTGACGTCGGTAGAGCATGCTTACATTGCTCCATCACTATGCGTATTCCCGGTAGTCGGAGGTTTTTTTTTCTTTCTTTGCAAGAATTCCTCCGCGCCCCGTGAGATTGGAAACCTGACAGGGGTTATCATCCGTTATACTTCGTACTACGAACTTGAGAGTACTCTTAATCGAAGAATCAGAAAACCTCCGACTCGGGTGTGGCGGATACTTGTCTTGTAAAGTAGCATTGCCTCTGTTACGCGTCATCGTAAAAGTGTCGTAAAAGTGTCTAGTTGGGCGAGGCCAACAGTTAGCCCCTCGTCGTGTGCCTGGATTGGGGTCGTAAATGCTGGGCTCGGTTGGCTGTGTAAACGAGCTATTACGGCTGACTTTCTGCTGTTCAACTTGCCCGGTACACTTGTTGTGCCAAGAAATCTTGCTCGGCGCCGAAATGCCACCAGTAGGAAGCCGAAGCTGGCTTCACACGTCTAGACGATTGTGTCTGGGTGGGTGGCAGAGGGTAGTAGTATTTGCTTGGGAACTGTGATATGTGGAAAGGGTGAGTCGATGTCATTGATAGCACTTCTTCTCTGTAGCATCACAGACCCAATCAAACAATCTTCTTTCCTTTGGTATAGCTACTCAACTGCCACAGCTCCTCGACGTTGTCACATCTCACGATGGACGCGGCATTCGTTTGATATACACGAGCTAAATGGGGATAAGCTGGGCCATTGTCTGGTTTCTTTGCCGTTTTCTGTCAGAAGGATTCTCAGCCCCCCAACGCAATCATGTGTTTGTCACGTCAAAGTAGCGGTCATGTCGAGGTCGAGTTGCCGAGCTGCAACGCCATCGTGGGTGCAGGGTAGGCTATACTATGGTCAAGTTACGGTTAATCTGGGCAGATTTTTGTCGTGCAACGGCCTTCAAGACCTAGAGCGCTTGTAGTACTGCCAGTTACATGGACAGAATTCAGAGCTTCGCGACTTTCTGTGCATTAGTAGACGTCCCTGTTGGAACGGGCAAAATGTCTGACAGGTGGTGGACATACTAAGCACGCTGACGAAAATAGTTGTAGTTGCAGTAGGATCCGCTGAGAAAACTTCAAAAATGTCACAGAATCCAGAAGCTCTCAATGCACTCGAGCTTTGGTACCCCTGGCTGACTTTGGTCCCTGTGTACTGCAATGTGACTTAAGTTGCGTGTGAACAAGCCATTTTCTTTGAAATTTCTACTCCGCTTCCTCGCTTTTCCGTGGATCGAGATAGCTTCATAAAAGCTGCCCACGATGATGTTGCGGGGTGCCAGCTATGTAATGTTGACTGGGAGTTGGAGTCGGGTGACCTGCTTAATAGCACTGAGATTCTTCGAACAGCCCAACCCAATGATGACCTGGTGTTTGAAGAGATGGATGATGGAGGCGTCCACACTTTTTGGTAGTTGTCGAGGCACTGCTTCGCGAGGTGTGTTGCTTGGCGAGATTGTAGCTGCACGCCCGTCTAGCATAGAAACGACTGGCCTTATATGTAGAGCCCGAGTGACGCCAAGATATGCCTCGATAGAAGGCGACAACGACGACAAATGGTGTTTGTATCCAGTAAACACTTGCTCGCGAGGATATTGGCAGGAAACCCATGTTCCGGCAGACCGGCCTACCTATTCCATTATTCCGTCTACTTATATAAAGGAGCATTTCAACCTCGCTCCCGAGCGACTGCTCGAAGGACCGAGGCCTTTGTTCCGCTGGTTGGAGGCGCGGTCCACGGGACGGTTGCTGAAAGCGATGAGGCTCTCAGGGAGACGGGGCTCCGTGCCAGGAGGTATGTTGCGGAAGCGCATCGCTCACCCCGAGATCAATTCGTTTCATGCCCAGCGGAGGAGTCAAGATGCTTTATCAACGATAGACTTACGTTTGTCTTGTCCAAGTTGCAAAGTTGGAAGCTGACGGCCTTCCGTGTACCCACCAGCACGTGATGGCTTCACAACTTCGATTGCATGAGACCTGGCCACAACATCAACCTGAAGAATCAAAAACTTTGCATTGCATTGCAAAAACCATCAATTGAAGTTCATGTATTGGGCTTCTCATAATACAATGACTTGAACGCGCTGATCCCATTTCTTCCTTACCCGTTCCCACTTAGCCCAATACCAGCCCAATATGGCCTTTTCCTGCCAGCCAGTTTCTCACCTGACGGGCTCCAACAGTATGAGCATCCCCCTCGTTGCATTGATTGTAGACCACTAACCATATATCCTAAAGGTCCCGTACATGCGGTGACATATTCTTCATCACCTGGCACCTACATCCTCACCGGCTCCGCGGACCGCGCTATTCGGCTGTACAACCCACAGCCCACCTCGTCTGCGCCCAAGACCGCCTCAGAGGCGTCTCTCGCCGCCTCGTCGAGCCTACCGCAGGGCCGACTCATCCAAACCTACGAGGCGCACGGCTACGAGGTGCTGAGCTTAGCCGTCGCCGCGAGCAACACGTCGTTTGTGTCGGGCGGCGGCGACCGCGCCGTGTTTCTCTGGGACGTGACGGCGGCAGTGACGACGCGTCGCTTCGGCGGCGCCAGCGTCCACGGGCACACATCGCGCGTCAACTGCGTGGCCTTTGCGGGCGAGGGTGACGCCATCGTCGCCAGTGGCGGCTTCGACACGACGGTGCGGCTGTGGGACGCGCGCAGCGGCAGCGCCAAGCCCATCCAGGTGCTCGATGAGGCGCGCGATGCCATTACGTGCCTGGCGGTGCGCGGGCCCGAGGTGGTCGCGGGCAGCGTCGACGGCCGCGTGCGCAGCTACGACGTCCGCATGGGCACGTGTACCACCGACGTGGTCGGCGGCCGCAGCAGCGTCACCAGCGTCGCCCTTACCCGCGATGGCCGCGCCATGCTCGTCGGCACCCTCGACAGCAGGCTCCGCCTTATGGACCGCGACGACGGCACGTGCTTGAGGGCGTACGCGGACGCTGCCTGGCGCAACGAGGAGCTGCGTCTGCAGTCGGTGCTGGGCGCCAAGGAAAAGTACATACTGGTCGGCGATGAGATGACGGCGGCGGACGAGGCTCGCCCGGGCGAGGGCAGGGTTCTGGCCTGGGACCTGCTGAGCGGCAAGCTTGCTGGTAAGATAGCGGTGCCATGGGGACCCGAGGGCTATGACGCGCGAAAAAAGGTCGTCGGTAGAGATGGCAAGGAAAAGGTGAGGAAGAACGTGATAAGCTGCATGGCTTGGCGGGACGATGGCTGGGGAGACCAGTTTTGCGTGGGAGGCACGTCGGGCGTTGTTACTGTGTTTGCCGCATGATTATGATATCCCATTTGCATTTACAGAGTTTTATGTACGTGCTGCCTTTCCAATTGGGCGCCCATTTTTTGAGCAGAGCATGATGAATTCAATATACATTGTAGGTGTCTTGAAATCGTAAGCTCTAGCTGCAAACACGCCGCCCATCAATGCTACATACATGTGTACGGCCGCTGGTCTCCAATAGTAATGCACCTCAAACGCCGGCCCGAAAACAAAGGTCCAGATGACACGCTTGTGCGTTTCATCTCCCAATTCCCTATGAGCTTCCATTGCCCTTCCTTTTCAGTGTTTCTCATCAAGTGTTTGAATATTATTAGAATTTCCGCCTCGAGGTGGAACGAATGATGCCATTTCTCGTTTACATGAGCGTTGTTTCGTGAGAATGATGAATCGCAGAACTGCACTTAAGACGGCCCTGTCGCGAGGTTCAGTCCATGTGAGCGTACTTGAACCAGTTTGGTCGGCAATCCTCGCGGTGAAGGAATGGCTCTCCGTCTGTTAAACGGCCAGTCACGCATCCCTTGCACTTGGGCGAGTTGGGACAGTTGAAGAAGGGAATATGTTGGTAGCCGATATCGCGGAACCAATGAATCTTACTCTTGTCTTCAAAGAGACCAACTGCGATACTGTGGACAGGGGCGTCGCCCCAGCGCTCGTAGAAGAAGCCGCCAGCTTTGTCCAGGTGGTTAAAGTAGTCGTCGTACACCTGACTGCGCCAAAACTCCATGTCGGCTACTTCAAAGTTGGTCCAGAAGTGACATGTCGAGAAGCCTTGGGCGTTGTAGTTGTGCTCAGGTCGGCGCTCGCTGTCGGTCACCCACTTTACGGCATTGTTCTCTTTGAGGTATGTCGGGTGATCTGCGAGAAACTTGGCGGTTTCGGGCCAAAGTGTGGGGAGAGTATTTGGATCGTCGTAGAGGGTGATTGTGAAGCCATATGTCTTGTTATTGTCGTGCATGTAGCGGAAGACATCATAGTCGACATCGCAGAAGAAGTGTACTTTGGGCTCGACGCGCCAGTAGTAGCGGACATCCTTGAGAGCAGGATGCTTGTAAAACATGCCGCTGTTCCAACGGCACATCTGGTGGTACGACATCATTCTGGCATACTGCACGCCATTCTTCTCGAGGACAGTAGCAGAGGCTTCAAACATGTCCATGTCGATCCAGGAGGGAACTGACCAGTGCTCGTCAGGGATGACCTCTGCGGCCAGCTATTAGTATCGCTTATTGCGTCGGCGTGCCATACTCCGTCTTCACCTACCATAGTTGCACTTGGCTTTTGTCGCTGCGCTGGTTTTTCTTTTAAATTCCTCCGAAAAGGGCTCGTCGTTGAAAAAGGTCCAAGGGTAATTGAACTTGTGATTCCATGTCCTCTCGAGGTCGACCATGGAGGCCACCATATCATCCACTTCGCTATTTCGAACGAGTGCTAGCAGGGTCGCTGGTATACGGTCGGTATCTTTGGCATCGTGGGCATATTTGGAAGACGTCCGGACGAGGATGCCCTCTGGTTCGCCGGTCGCTGTTAAGGGGTTAGCAACGCTGTCCTGACGTGCCTATTGCTACTAAGGAATGGAAAGCCTCACGATCGAGGTTGGGGTCGCGCTCAAAGTTGGCATATCTGCCGGCGGGTCCGAATATCGATGCTGTGGGCTTGAACACTTGGTAGAGGAAAAAGCACCAGAGCACAAGGGCCAGCAGGCCAAGCATCCTGACGGGACGCGCGATCGCCATGGTGGCGGATGCTGTAATGTGGCGCAGTCGGAAACTCGTGTGGTCCAGCAAGGCCGTATCAGCTAAACATGAAGTTGGTCGCGTTGGTGCAGTGACACAGGACGAGGTTTCGAAAATGCCCAAGGAGTAGAGTGATGATGCTCTTGAAGCTATTCGCAGACAAAGCGTTGAAACGCCATGGGCGAAAATTAAAGACGGGGGCGAGACAGAGGCGCTAAGGCCAGAGATAGGGGCGATTTAGTGGTCGAGGCAATTGCTGTAGGTAGGTAGGTACCTACCTAGGGAGAGCAACACTGAATGTAGTGGGGCGCCTCGAACCACGTGTGAACAGCGAACCATCGCGCCTCAATTGATAAAGTTATCTTGCGCGCCAGTCAGAGGAAAACTCCCAACTGGATTAGCTCATACATAATGGACTTTGGTATATGTTCTGAAGATGTGACCAAACGTTATGCTGGTATTGCCGTAACATGGGGCGTAAACCAGACGATACGCTAAGATCCGCTGTAGCGCTACCTAGGTATCTACCTTACCGTACCGTGCCCCGCCAAACCGCTTTACGTGTTGCCTTCATGTCAACCACCACCAAGCTCTCCCTAGTAGACTGCCGGTGTCCAAAATGCCTCTGGTCGCGTCATGGCGTTTGCTGCAGAGATAGAAGGCCTGACCGGTGACCTGATAAAGGCACTGGACCAGCTGAGAGCCCCTGTGCGTTCCTCACGATCCCTCCTAAGTCACCAGCGACTGACCATCAGCTAGACTGACAAGAGCTTTCTTCGCACGCGTAATGCTGCTCTTCGGGCATTTAAGACTAACAAATTCCTTCGGACCAATCATTTTGAAGTAGAAAAGTCTTTGGGTGGACTTCAGGAAAAATTTCGCATTCACAACAGAGATGCCCTTGCGAATGAGCTCAAGGCGCGCCTCGATCTGCTATCTCACCTTGGCTTCAAGTGGTACCCGGAGGCTTTACATCTATTACTAGAGCTGTCGGACCAGCCTACATACAATACCAAGCTGGAGAATATACCACACATCTCTGCAGACGACGATGGTGGGCCCAAGCTACGATGGGAAGACATTGCCCAAGAAGATGGGTGGGCACAGGACTCGGACATCTGGGACTCCATCAACTACAGCGACGAGTCCGGAGATGAGATCTTTGAAGATGACCCTGATGAAGAGTCCAATCAGAGTTCCCATTTTGGTGGTGATGCCCCTTCTGGCAGAACAGTCCAGGATCTCATCATTCATCCACAAGACAATGACGCATTAGAGGCGGTCATAAAGCAGCAGGAATGGAAGCAAGAAGAGCCGACACAAGACCTCAGTGGAAAGGTGCGCAAAATTGGTCTGTCGGAAACGCAGGCTCTTCGTGAAGTTTTGTTCATGCTTCACGGCCTACCCACCACATTATTTGACGCGAATGGCGCACCAGATCCGGCGTTTCAAATATTCAACATAGCATGGCAGACTCAAAAGTCTCTGCTGACAGCGTTTTCTGAAGCTGGCGGATATATTAGCATTCTGCGACGCTTTGCGGCTCAAATCGAAAAAGAGCCGCAGCTCCAAGCGCTGCAAGACTGCGTGGCGAAGCGCGTACGTGTGTTAGACGACCACCTCGTGCGCATCCAAGAGCGGCTCGCTAGCCCTACCGAGCAAGTCGTAGTCAGTCTCATTGCGGCCAGAGAGAAGCTGACACCCGTGCTGGAGCCGCTGTTCAAGTTGTCTGGAGTGATCCTAAAGGTGCAGCAGAACCCAACGTCGGACAACTTTCGATACCTTGAGCTGCTGTTTGACGAGTCGAGCATGGCGCAGCTGACTGGAAACCAAGAGCTTTACGAGTTTCTAGCACGCATATTTTTAGAGTGCTTCACCGTCTACCTGCGCGAGATTCGGAGCTGGGTCCAGGAGGGTAGACTGCTGCCCAGCGACGAGGCCTTCTTCATTTACGACGGCGAAAAGGACGTGCCATTGGGTGACATCTGGCAGCACCGCTTCAAGCTACGCCGGACAGAGGACGGACAGCTCCTCGCCCCAATATTCGTACACCCAGCTGCCGATAAAATCTACACGACAGGCAAGAGCATCGTCATCCTGCGGCTCCTCGGTCGTCTCAAGGTCGAGGATACCCTGCGCAGCGACCAGGAGCAGATTCTCACCTACGAGTCCATCTGCCCGCCCGGGTTCGAGTCGGCCCCGTTCCCAGACCTCTTTAACTTGGCCCTTGGCCAGTGGATCGACCGCACATACACGGCTGTGTCCTCGGCCCTTAAGACGGCCCTCTTTGACGACTGTGGTTTTGAGGCCGCGCTGCGCGCCCTGCATAGCGTCTACCTCATGGAGGATGGCGCAGCCGCCTCGTCGTTTTGCGAGCGTCTCTTTGCTAAGCTCGACGCCAAGGACGCCACTTGGCAGAACCGCCGAGTCCTGACGACATCCGCGCAGGAAGCGTTTGCGGGCACCGTCGACGTCAACCGCCTGTCCGTCAGCGTCGACGCCGCCGACGCTCGACACGTGTCGGCCACGGAAGCGCGCAACTCCGTTACGGCCGCGCTGCCGCTCGTCCAGGTCGCGTACAGACCGGAATGGCCCGTGCAAATGGTTCTCGACGAGCCGAGCGCCGCGCACTACCAGTCTGTTTTTACTTTCAGCCTGCAGATCAAGCGCGCCGCGCACGCACTGCACGCGGCTAAGCTCCGTGACGACCTGCGCTTCGAGAATGACGCTGTTGACGACGTCATGCAGAGCGAGGCGCGCGGTCTCTTTTACGCTGCCCGCAGCAGCCTTGTCTGGTTCGTCAACACGCTGCAGACGTACCTCGTGACGGTGGTGCTGGTCCCGCAGACGGCGCGCATGCAGCGCGAACTCCGCGCCGCGCCCGACGTCGACGGCATGATGGCCGCGCATGCCCGCTGCGCCAAGCACATGACGGACCAGCTGTGCCTCGGTGCCAAGCTGGCGCCGCTGCGGGCGGCGGTCCTCGAGGTGCTGGACCTGGGCCTCCGGCTCGCGCACGCGCGCGCCGAGAATGGCGTCGCAGAGGAGGACCGAGGCGGTGACAATGTCATGGGCGGCGCAGGCGACAGTTATGTCATTGTCCTCAGGCAGATTCGGGCAGATTTTGCGCGGCTGGTACGGTTTATTTGCGGCGCGTTGAGGAGTGTGGCGAGGGCCATCAGCGATGAGTATGCCGTGCGGTGGGATGTGCTCGCCGATATGCTGCAGCCTGGCCATGGCGAAGAGATGTAGGTAGCACGTCATTTGCCATGTTGCTATTACGAATATAGACAATTGAACGAAAAGTCGAGATATTACTTTTTCCAAATATGCGTCACTGGTTGATCGTCAGCATGGCAGTAACGGAATGTCAGAAATGTACCTTCAAGTGTCCATATTTCATGGAATGTAATAAGACCCGTTCAAAAGAAAGCAACAATTATAGCAGGGAAAGAGCATAAGACAATGCTATGCGGTATTTGCCAGCTCTAGTCATTGACTATAACGGATCACTGTACCGCTACGTCAATCGGCAAAAGGCGCAGCATTAATCTCAATACGAGCATTAATGAGGAATCCAACTGAATATGGCTTATATAGCTTGATATTGGAGGCGCCACGATAGGGAGGTGGTCACGCGACAGCGGAGGCGAGATTGGAGGCGATCTGGGTGGCGGACAGGCCTGTAGTGGCACCTTTGATTAATATTGTGTCATTTCATTCCGTAGCGAATTAGATACCATTTTTCTATCGATTGATATTTTTGCGAATTTTTTCAAATGTCAAGTGGTGTAGAATTAAGCTGCTGGACAAGGGGAAAAGGGGCACGGCTGTGGAATGAACAAAGAGAGCCAATTGTGTGGGGTCGGCAGAATGGGGCTCGGGGTCCAAATATAGCACGTTTTATGATCAGTTGTGAAAGTCCTGTAGGTAACTTATTAAGAGGCAGATGACACGCTGTCTCGTTGCAAAATACAGCGGACAGCCACCTACAATGCCAGTGACGGCAAGTGCGTCGTCCCTACTCCCAAGTGGCTTGGACCCGCTTTTTATTTTAATTTTTGCCCTATCCAATTTGGACGTCGGTGTCGTCGATCATCTCTCCCCTTTGCTTGAGCAAAGACCAGTTTGCGCTGACAGCTTTTTTCTTCCTTTTTCTTTGCATCGCACTCGCTTCTGTCCGTTGGTCTAACTTCTTCAACCAATCCCTGACTCTTTGTTTCAATTTTCCTGGCTGTCTCTTCCCTGTCGACACTCGTTTTCCTCGCATTCATCGCCCAGGCGCGCAAGCGCTGTCCCGGCCCATCATGAGCTTCTTCACGGCCTTGATTGGCTTCTTGGCCCCCCTCATGATCGCGCTGTCACCGGTGTTGTCCTACGGCGACCAGGCCCTTGCCATGCACCGCAGCAAATCGAGCGCCGGCTTCTCACTTGACATTCCGCTGATTATGCTCATCGCTTCCTTTCTTCGGTACGTCATCCCGCGACACGCTGCGCGCGCGCACCCCTCCCTCCCTGGGCTATCCTCCCCCACCACATGGCCAAGGCCATCGCGGACATCGCTTTTTTTGCTCTAACGTGCTAATCAATATCACTCGCAGCATCTTTTACTGGCCGGGCGCGCGATACGACACGAGTCTACTTGTCCAGTCCGTCATCATGGTCGGCATGCAGCTGGCGCTGCTCAAAATCGCCCTCGACAACCGCCCCAGCCCGTCGTCGAAAGGAGGCGAGTCCAGTCAGCCCTTTAACGGCATGCAGGCCAACGAAAAGGGCTTCGTCGAGGCCATTATAAATTTTGAGCGACCCTATAACTTTTGGCAGTGGAAGGCTGACAAGCCGTACGTCCCTGACAGCCAATGGAGGAAACCATACCGATGTGCTTCGACCGCTAACAGTACAATACAGGTTCTGGCAATTTCTCATGTACTTTGTCCTCGCCCTCTGCGTCCTCCAGCTCCTCTTCGCGCCGATCCACTCCTTCTACGGCTTCTACTCCGAGATGCTCGGTATCGTAGGTCTCTCTGTCGAGGCTACTCTTCCGCTACCGCAAATCGTCGCCAACATCCAGACCCGCGCCTGCAAGGGCTTCCGCATATCCGTCCTCGCCAGCTGGCTCATTGGCGACGCCATGAAGATGATTTGGTTCTTCACCTCGACATCGGAGATTCCCTGGATTTTTAAAGTCTGCGGTGTCTTCCAGGCCAGCTGCGACTGCCTCCTCGGCCTGCAATACTTTTTCTTCGAGACCCAGGCCGGCGCCCAGCTGCTCCAGTCAACCCCGTTCGGCAACAGCGGCAGCAGTCCCCACGGAGTTCAATACCACCAGATGCAGCAGATGCAGGAGAATGGCTGGGACAACCACCCCCACCACCAGCCCGAATACAGGCCATCCATGCACGCGCCCACGAGAAGCCTCACCCCTACGAGACGGCCTGCGCCCTTTAGCGATGATGATGCGGAATAGAGGCCCCATACGACCTGTCGATTGGTCCAGGCAAGCTGGCAAGTCGCCGCCGTTCCCCTGCTCTCATCCTCTGCATATTTGTGCGCCGTGTGAGATTTTGTTTTGAGAGAACCAAGCGGCAATAAAAGATATCAGTTATAATCCATTAAATCGGCGTCTTGGAGAAATGGGATAGTGAGCTAATTTTGGCACACTTTGATTTTTGCACATATCATTATCAGCTGTAGTAGAGTCGCCTTGGTCAGACCTGGATTGTGCCTTGAGCTCTGGCGTTCTCAGTCGGAGCGAGTAGGGCGTTAGCACTTGTTACGGGGGGACTTTAGGTAATGGGTATAGACTACACGATACACCGGCGTACAATCTGCAATTCTATCAATCAAAATCTACTAATACGTACGGCGGATCTTTGCAATTTCTGTCAATTTTGCCGTGTGTTACTGTATTCCTGGCGCGTCGCTGCGCAGATGCGGCTCACTTTTCTTGTACTCATCTATCTCACCAGCACCATGGAGCACCTGGACCCAGAGGACCCAGCCACCTCACTTTCACATCGACACTCCTGAACTAATCCTCACTGTTGTCGAGCAGCGATTGCTTCATCCTTGCGGCTTGACTCTTTCAACAGTGCCTTCTGCATAAATATTCTTTCAATCGGAAGCCCCTCCCTTGATACGCCAGTCGGTGATAGTGCACGCGCCAAGGAAAGCCGTCGCCGTTGATCCCGTCGCGGGACGAGCCGTTGCTAGCTTCCCGCCGACTGCCTTCTCTCGGCTTTTGATCACGGCAGACCGGCGATTTGAGCCTCAATCTACAATTACCGGGTGCTCAATTGGCTTCATTACCGATATTTTATTTGCCTTTAATCCTCTCGACTTTTGGAACCTAGGCTCAAAAAGAAGCAGACGCCTGCTCGCAATCGCCTCTTTGTCAACCTGTCAGAGATTTTGCACAACGGCCGTTTGCAAACACTAGATTTCTCGGCATCTAGATTGTATCAGACTTCAAAAGATTCTACAACATTTTTTTGCCAAGCTTTGTTCCGTATTTACAGGCAAGTCCTCAGTCTGGTTGCTGTGCTCAATTCCTACATTCCTAGCTCTATTTTTTACGCCACCACCCCCAAGCCAACTATCGTGAAGGCATGACACATTCTCAGCGAGTGCTGGTATTTCCATTGTTTTCTACTAGGAAATATCACAGGAAGCATTTAAGTATTCGTTTGGCGGTCAGTCACTACAGCGCAGCGCAGGAAAATCTCTGCCAGCTGCCACGTGCAAACACCTACCTAGCCAACACTTCCTGCAGCCCTCAACTTTCACACGTCTCTTTTATCAACGCAGCCGCCGCCAGGGGCTTTCTTTATGTCTTCTAATTGACTGATTTCGACTATTTCTTCCTTTTTATCCCTCTTCACACTTCACCATCTGACGTTCTTCTCGTTGCAGCTCCAATTCCTCTCCGCACTGCACCACTTCCGCTGTCCAATTCTCAGCACCAGATCCATGTAATTCTCTTCCAGAACCAGCTTCCCCTTAATTTACTAACCTCAGCTTGCAGAATTATGGCCCCTTCAGCCTCCAAAGCAAACTACAAGACTTACGAGGCCCAAGCTCGTCTTGTTCGCGCCATCGTCGCAGCCCATCCCTCAACGAAATGGAATTACAAAGGTAATAAATCTACTTTTTGCCCTTTGCCCTTTTCACATATTTGCATGCTTTCGTTTTTGTCTGCGTTACTTTCACAGGAAACAAAGATTGAGTTAAATTGTGATTGACGGTTGCTCGGCAGAGATTGCTGCCTGCTACGGATCAGACATGACTGAGCATGCGCTCAACCACCGCTTCCGACATATTCGGGCGCAGACCGAGGTTATTCTGGAAGGACGCAAAGTCAACCTCGACATCAAGAATCTCACCACGGATGAGTCTTTCCTGCCCAAAACTGTTAGCACTGTGGACAAGAAAAGTACGCCGCCAATGCTTTTTTCCTCTAGATCGCGACTGTTTCCTGGAGCCACCACCACAACACACGTTTTTACTCAATATTTCAAAAGTTCAAGCGCTAATCAGCATTTTATAGACATTGCCAAATATTTCGGCCAGTCCACCGGCGATGGAATTCAGTTCCAGTTCCGCACCATCAAGAAGGACGCCGATAAGATGCGCGCCACGGCGGATGGAGGTGGCGACCCTTCCACCTGTCTCGACCTAGGTACCTCCAGCGGCTCTTCCTTTACGCCCACATCGACGCCCAAGACAGCTCGCTCACGCAACATCACTACGCCCTCCACTGCCGGCGGCGGCGGAAGCACTGCGAAACGCAGCCGCGCCGGTCCCCCCGTCGTCAAGATAGAATCGGACGACGACCCGGATTCGGAAGCGACGCAGAACTGGAGCGATATGGATGCCACGCCCTCGAAGCGGCCGCGCAAGTTTGACGCCACCGGGACCTCCCCAGGCCAGAGGACTGGGACGCCCTCGCGCCTCGCCGCCGCCAGAGCCAGCGCTACCATCGCTGACTTCTCGGCCCAGCTGCAGACGAGCGAGTCCGAGGCCGAGACGCCCGCGCTCTCCATGCCCGGATTCTCTGCGCCCACTCGTAACGGTAACGGAAGCGCTGTCCGTCCCTCATCATCCTTTGCCACGGCCGCTGCCACAGCCTCCGCCCCAACCGGCTCCCTGGCGCAGCAGCAGCAGCCGCAGCAGCGCCCTACTCCTTCTATATTTGGCAACGTCCCTAAATTTCAGCAGACCGCTCCAGAGCCCGCGCTCACGTCAACGGCGGCTGTATTTGAGAGCAGCAACCCGTTTAGAAACTCGGGCACGGACGTGTACTTGGGCGGCGGCAGTAGTCATCGCGCCTTTGGCACTCCGGCCGCGGACAGCGCATTCTACGACGACGACGATCAGATTGACGGCGAGTGTTAGGCTCTCGGCACAGAAGATGCTAATCCCGTCCTTCCTTCCTTCCTTCCTTCAGTCGTCTTGCATTTTCTTTGCTACAGGTCTTTTATACCCATACTATTTGCATCGCTGAGACGTCGATCTCCTCATTTGATGTGTTGTTTTTAGATCCTTTGACATGTTGATGTCATTTCGTCATTGCTGCCTCTATTGGATGGCCTTTATCAGAGCTTGTTTCTTTTCATCATCTGTTTATGGATATGTCCTCTTTCTTTTTGCAACAGACTACGAAAGTCGGTTTTTTTTTAATCTTCCTGTTTCCTATTGCTTCCCTCTACTTTCTGGAATCAGAGACGACAACAAAGAACAGGCTAAATTGGTTGCAGAACGGCACGCAAGAGGGATGCGATTTGGATGGTTGTGAGAGTGAGTTCATCAGGAGCCATGGGAGCCACGCAGATTACGGCACGAAAACAATCGTACAGGATTAGCAGTTCTTTTAGTGAGACAAATTGGTACCATGCATGGTACGCTTATGTGAATGCTAAATTGCATCCGCAACGAATAAAACCGAGATGTATGCCTCCTCCCAGAAACGGGGTTTCTTCCGCCCTCTCGTGACCCAGCCTTTATACATGTATAGATTGGTATCTCTTCATATTCCTTCAGCCATGCAGAGAATCCTGCCCACTGAGCACTCTGGTATAATCGCTACCCTTAAAAGCAGCAAGAACCTCTACGCGAGCAGCAGATCCCAAAGAGCCTGCTGGTCCACAAAATCGTGGTGAATAACATTCACCAGCCAGTAGTCGTCGCGGATGCCGCTCAGCAGCGTCGCGCTCGGCGAGCCCTTGGCGTAGACGCGCGACCACTCGTCCCAGATGCCAAAGGCCTCTTCGCACCACGCGCGGAACGAGACCTCTTCGATAATGGTCGGCGTCACAATCTCCTTGCTGGGGAAGACGCCCCACGTCACCGCGTTTGTGCTGGCTGCTGCCGTTGCTGCCGCCGCGCTGCTAGAGTTGTCCGAGCTGACGAGGTCGCCCTTGGCGTTGCCGGCGTAGAAGCAAACGACTTCGCGGACGCCCGGCGCTTGCAGCTTGTCTTTCAGAAAGGCCCAGTCGGCGGAGGAGAGGAAAAACTCAACAAAGGCCTTTTGGAAGACGAAGCCGTTGGCGGGGCCCCAGCCAAAGGTGGGATCGGTGGAACGGACGCTGTTGACGGCGGGCTGCGAGGCGACAGTCCACCAGCCACGGGCGTTGAGGGCGGCTAGGTGCTGTGCGATGGTATTTGACTCGGCGAGCAGCTCCTCCTCGCTCCAGGGCAGGGCGGAGAGCTCGCCGCGGACGTGGCGGACAAACATGTCGTCGATATCGCGGGAGCTGGCCGGATGGCCCCAGAGACGGACGGCCTGGGCGACCGACATGTGCAGGCTGACACCGTAGCCGTCAATCTCGCCGTAGGCGGGCGAGCGCGAGTCACCGAAACGGCCGTTGGGGAAGTCGTCCCAGGTGGCCTCGCGGCCTAGCGCACCCTCGCCCTCGGAGATGGCGAGCGTGTTGGCGCGCGCGTTGAGCTGCGACGCTGCCGCCGGCACGGCCGCCTCGGTGCCCGTTGCCTCCCACTCCGGGTTGGTTCGCCGCCCGCTACCGCTGCCGACGATGACGCGGTTGTGCGGATCTGAGCCGACGGACGAGTGGCGCCGCGACGAGCGCGAGTGGCTGCGCTGCGGCCGGGGGATAGCGTGGCCGTTGACCTGGAGGAACGGCGCCGACGTCGGGCCAGCGTCGACAATGATAACCTCCTCCTCGTCGGGTGCATCAGGGATGAGGTGCGTGCGCTCGAGGATGAAGGTGACGGCCTTTTCGAGGTTGAGGGTGTAGAAATGAAAGCCTCGCGGGCGGCCAGGCGTCGTCTTGGTCTTGACGGTGCGAACCTGCTCGACGAGCTCGCTGAGGATATCGACACCCACGGCCTTGACACGCTCGTCGTCACCCTTGACGGCGTCAAGGCGATCGAGGAGGGCGGGCGGCATGGCGGCGTGGCTTAGCTTGGTGGTGCGCTTGATCATGGCGTAGCTCTGGATGGGCATCAGGCCGGGAAGGATGGGAATGGTCTGGAAAGCCCCGCTGGGGTGGCCGCGCAGCGTCGTCTCAAAAGTGTCGTACGCCTCAATGTCGAAGAAGAGCTGTGTCATGATGAAGTCGGCACCGGCCTGCACCTTGTCGACCAGATATGGTAGGTCGTGCGCGAGCGACTGACCAAGCGGGTGGCTCTCGTCGACATGGCCCTCTGGGTAGGCGGCGACGCCGACGCAAAAGTAGTTTCCGTGCTTTTTGCGAATGTACTTGACCAGGTCAATGGCCCAAACAAAGTCTTGTCCGTCGGCGGCGCCATCGCTGTCGGACTCGTCGTCGTCGGTGGTGCGGTACTCGTCTTTGCGCGGGGGGTCGCCGCGAAGGGCGAGAATGTTGCGGATACCGAGGGCCTTGGCGTCTTCGAGGGCTTTGTCAATGCTCTTGCGACTCATGTTGGTGCAAGTGAGGTGCAGGCACGTTGTCATGCCAAGCTCGCGCTGGCACAGCTCGGCCAGCTCGAGCGACTTGTCGGCCGTCGAGCCGCCGGCGCCCCAGGTGACGTTGACAAAGAGCGGACGCAGGCCCTGTTCCATGCGGTGCAACCGGTCGCGCAGATTGGAGAAGCCCATGGCTGTCTTGGGCGGGAAGAACTCGAGGGAAAAGTACTCCCCGTCGGCCGGCAGCGCGGCAATCTTGTCTGTAATCCTTTCCATTTCAAATCGATAGAACTAGGCTGCGAGCCGATTATGGGAAAGAAGAGAAGTTGTCGAGTTGATGGCGAGTCGTCGACAAGTCGTGTCGTCGTTTTGGCGTTTGTCGCCGCCGGTGGTGGGGTTAACTCGCAGCAGCCGAAAGCGGATGGCGACAGCGGCACTCAAGGTTCGGGTCGTCGGCTTCACGCTGAAGTATGGTTCGAAGGAGGGCAGCCGTGCTAAAGACTTGGGAAAGAAGTAGAAATTACTTTGACCGAATTGAATGCGAAGCCCCTCAACTGGCAAGCCAGAGGTAAAGCGGAAGTTTACCCAAGAAGGAGCCAAGAAGGAGCCAAGCGCCTGAGCTTTTTTGGAGCCCCACGCGGGGCGAGAGAGTCTTGGCGGGTTTAGGGACCGTGATAGTAGGGAGCCGCCTCGTTGGTTGGCTTGCACAATTGAAAGCCACCAATTACATATTGATAATTGATCAACATACTTGCTAAAGTTGCGCTCATGGCGGGGAATTTTACAGTGGCCTTGAGCCCCCCCTCATCCGAGTCACCTGAGCGGTGCCGGAGTGCGGAACGACGGCGCTCTTTAGCGGTCACGCGCTCAAGGACAGGCTAGATCCCTGCGCCACAGAACCACCAGCCGCTAAGCCATCGCACCCTTGGAAGTTGGCACTCTTCAGCCACACTAACTAGCAACAGAGTGAAGAGAGCTCCAACTTTTTACAGCGGGCAAGCTTCGTTGCTGTCACTACCATCATCATCGCATCTCGGAAAGGCGTATAATATCTAATCGTATACGAGCGCATCATGGTCACATCATGATGCAGGTCCTCCACAAAAGGCAGCTTCCTGCGCGTGCAGCTGTCCTGCTGCGATCTCGCGTTGTGTCTACTGGCGCCTCTCGCCAGTCAATACTATTCGACAACCGATCCCGTGCCACCACGACATCTAATTTCGGCGCACTTCCGCAGCTGCGGAGATGGTATAGCCTAGATCTCACCTCAGTTGACGCGAAATGGCGCAAGAATTGGCAAAGCATTGCCGCCAACGAACCCACCCAAAAAGACCGTATCCAGAGCTCGACCAATACCAAATATGTTCTTCCCATGTTCCCTTACCCCTCGGGGACTCTACATCTCGGTCACCTGCGCGTGTATGCAATTGCCGATGTCGTCGCACGATATCATGGCTTAAAAGGCCACGATGTGCTGCTGCCCATGGGCTGGGACGCCTTTGGTCTCCCAGCTGAAAACGCTGCGCTGGAGCGCGGCGTTGCCCCAGCTGGCTGGACAGAAAGCAACATTGCCAAAATGAAGGAACAGCTTGGGGTTATGAATGGCAGCTGGGACTGGAGCAACGTGAGCGATCTACTCAATGCTGTCAATACTCGTCTAACGCCTTGTAGGAGCTAGCTTCCTGCGACCCCGACTTTTACAAGCACACTCAGAAGCTCTTCCTTATGCTCTACGAAAAGGGCCTCGCCTATCAAGCCGAAGCCGAAGTCAACTATGATCCAGTCGATAAAACAGTATTGGCCAATGAGCAAGTTGACGCCAATGGTTTCTCTTGGCGCTCTGGTGCCAAAGTAGAAAAGAAGCTCCTCAAACAGTGGTTCCTACGCATCTCGGACTATCGAGAGGATCTGCTGCGCGGACTAGATACGCTTGCCAAAGACGATGCATGGCCAGAACATGTCCTCGCACAGCAACGCAACTGGCTCGGCAAATCTACTGGAGCCCTCATCAAGTTCCCAGTCATGGCCATGGGTCATGACATGGGCTCTGCTATTGAGGTATTCACCACGCGCCCAGACACTCTCTTTGGTGTGCAATACGTTGCCCTCTCGGCCTCTCATCCGGTAGTCCAGCAACTTGCCGAGGCAGATCCTGAGCTGCGCGCGTTCTTGGATACCCTCCCTGGCCTGCCATCAGACTCCAAAGTGGGCTATCTCTTGCCACAGGTTCGCGTCATTAACCCTCTTGCATATCACGACGATACCCCTGATGCTATTAAGGCGTCTCTGCCAGTTTTTGTTGCGCCATATGTGCTTGGTGATTACGGTGAGGGCGCAGTCATGGGCGTTCCGGGTCATGACTTCCGAGATCACACTTTTTGGAAGACGCACAGCAGCGAACAGCCTATCCGGTATGTAATCGCAGAATCACCTGATGAGTCTACAGCCGTCATTCCGACCGAGCCCTATGTGGAGCACGGCTTTATGACTGAGCATAGCGGACTCTTCAAGGGCAAGCACTCCAAAAAAGCTGGTGAGATTCTGGTCAACATGCTGAAAGCGGCCGACCTGGCCAGCCCTGTGGAGAAATGGCGTCTTCGTGACTGGCTGATCAGTCGGCAGAGGTACTGGGGGGCACCCATTCCCATTATACACTGCGACAGCTGTGGAAGCGTACCTGTACCGGAAGAAGCCCTCCCTGTCAAGCTTCCTGACGTGGACAAGCACTGGCAGGCTGGCAGAGCCGGTAATGCGCTGGAGACATCCCCTGACTTTGTCAGTACCGAATGCCCTAAGTGCAAGGGACCTGCGCGTCGGGATACAGACACCATGGACACGTTTGTGGACTCGAGTTGGTACTTTGCGCGCTTCGCCGATCCTCGCAACAGCAAGGAGCTCTTCTCGGCCGAGTCGACCAAGGCCCTACCCGTTGATGTTTATATCGGGGGCGTTGAGCACGCAATTTTGCATCTCCTGTATTCGCGCTTCATTTTCAAATTTTTGGCAGGCACATCGTTGATGCCTCAATACACTGATGAGACTGCCGGTAGCGCGGAGCCGTTCAAGCGCTTGATTACACAGGGCATGGTTCATGGCAAGACATTTGTCGACCCGGCCAATGGTAAATTTCTAAAGCCAAGCGAGATTGATATGAGCGATGCAGCTCAGCCCAAAGTAGCAGCCACTGGCAGTCCCGCCGAGGTGCGCTACGAGAAGATGTCAAAATCCAAGCACAACGGCGTGGACCCGACCAAGTTCATCGCCAAGTATGGCGCCGACGCCACACGAGCGCATATGCTGTTCCAGGCTCCGGTAGCAGATGAGCTCAAGTGGGATGAGTCTAAAATTTCGGGCGTGACGCGCTGGCTGCAGCGGCTGCACGACACTGTGGTCAAAGTCGGAGCTGCTACTGCTGCGTCGAACGGAACTGCTTTGGACTATCTGCAAGCCAAGCAGACCAAAGTGGGCAACATGAGCAAAGCGGACGCGAAGCAGCTAAATAATGACATTCTTCTCTGGCGTGAGACGCAGCGCATTATTAGCAACATTACCCGCGCATACGACCAGGTGTACGCGCTGAATGTTATTGTGTCCGACCTGATGACGCTCACAAACGCACTCGTCGGCGCCAAGGACGCCAGTGCCATGATCAAGTGGCATGTGGCCGATACCATGACAAGGCTGATGGCGCCCGTTGCTCCAGCCGTCGCGGAAGAATGCTGGAGCGTTCTTCACCCGTCCGCCGGGTCGCTGTTTAAGTCGACGAGCTTTCCCGAGGTGGATGGGTCGTTGGAGATTCTGAAGCCCCAGTCGCAAACGAGTGTGATTCAAGTGAACGGCAAGGTGCGTGCCAATCTGGAGCTGCCGGCACCCGAAGGTGGACTTGCCGGCGATGCGCTCAGGGACTGGATGGTGGAGCAGATTTTGGCGACGGAGGAAGGACGAACAAAATTTGGCCGAGGCCAATACGATATCAGCAAGGCAAAGCGGGCGATAGCTGTCTCAAATGGGGCGCTGATCAACTTTGTCATGTAACAGCATGTATTTTATCATGTATTATTAGTCGGACGTGACGTGGCATAGAGAGCATGTGAGCATCGTGCATTATAGAATCGGATAGAAGCACCGGGGGGGCTAGCAAGAGACATGTCCACCTCGTCCAAATGTCTATTCCAGCTGCTCGTTGTGAAGGAAGCCTTCTTGGCATGTATGTACAAAACTCCATCACTTAATCGAGACGTCTCTCCTCGCCTGGCGGTAGCAGCCGGTCGGTCTCGTCTCCATCAGCCTCCTTTTTGCGATATAAAACATAATGCTGCAGAATAAACAGCAAATCAAAAAAGATGCTAATCTGGCCGAGGCCAAACTTGACCGGGTTACTCGTGATGCCGCTCCAGTCGTGCTGGAGGTAGCTATCGATGCCCTGCTGCGCGATGCTCAGCAGGCCGCCCGTAATGTCCAGCAAAATCTGCCATATGCTCCAGCCCTCTGTGCTCTGGTTGCGGATATTGATCAGCAGCTGCGGCGTGTACTTGACCAGCGTGACCGCGAGCTTGACGTAGCCGAGCGCGTAGACGACGTCGAGGTCGCACCAGTCCACCGCGGGATCGACGTCGTGGCCACCGGCCCGCGCGCCGCCGACGAGCAGAGCCGTGGCGCCGACGCCGACGAATGCGCCGGCCGTCAGTCCGAGGGCGACGCGGCTGGGCCGCGCGCCCGGGTTCACGTCGTGGTAGGGGGTGGTGGTGGTGGTGGTGCGAGGGAAGCGCCAGAGGGAGCTGCCGACGAGGTACTGCGAGGCGGTGACGGCGGAGAGGAAGAGGCCGTGCAGCGCGAAGATGACGTCGTTGAACTGTACAGTCGGGGTGAGACCCCTGTTGCGCGCGGCGTACTGGCGGCGGACGGCGGCGGAGTAGTACAGCGCAAGGTTGGACGCGGAGTAGGCGGAGAAGCCTGGGGTGGGAGACAGGATTAGCATTAGAGAAGTTGAGTGAGTTTGGACCGTGGCGGGGGGGGGTGCTTTCTGCGTACCGAGGACGTTGAGCCAGGGAAAGTCGACGGTGGTGCCCGTCGTCGAGCGCCGCCGGAAATTTAGCAGCGCCTGCGGGTAAAAGGAGAGGCTCCAGAGAGTAAAGTAGATCCAGCCAAAACTGGCCGAGATAAAGGGCAAGAGTCCACCGCCGCTGCCGCCGGCATCGAGGCCGGTCATGGTTGCGGGCGAGGACGGGGCGCAAACCCGGTCTCTCGTCAGCAAAGCGATGAACGGGTTGCGACAAGTCTGCGCGCCAAAGGCTGTACCTTGGGAGTGGCGGGCACCAAACAAAGTCTTGTAATAGAAATAAAAATAGAAAAAAAAGTAACTAAAAGGAGCGTCAATGCGACGAGAAAGTGCGCGTATAATTTTGAAGAAAAGGGAGTGTAGTGGTCTCGAATCAGACTGTGATTGAAGGAAAGAATTTGCTGAATGTCTTGGGAGGGTCACGCGGGCTTGGTGTCGCGATTCGGTGACGAAATGACGGGAGCGCTTCCGCCTGGTGTGGCTCGCACACACTCGACACACGGCGCTCGAGTTCGCTAATCAGAAGCCGTGATTAGCTAGCCTGGTAAGTTGAGCTCAGAGTCATAATCTGGGGATATTTTCACACATTGCCGGTACAGCTTTTCGAATCGACTGGAATGTTGGGTTCAGCCCGAGACGCCACGTCACCGATAATACTGCTTGTAGTACTGAAAATGAGAGAGGCTGTCCGTGATGGAGTTTAGTTCTGCGTGCATTCAAGGAGTGCGAAAATGGAAAAAGAGAATGGGATTTCGAGCTTGCCAGGTAATTTTGATGTCGATAATACCCAGCACATGGATCAACACGATCATGCTTGCCCCTCCCACAAGATCGTCCAGTACCCCGGATTATTTGTCGTTTGTGGCGCCTGTACATGTATGCGCGCCACATCCCCGCCACACTGCAACTCGTTCCCGTACAGTATTAATACGAATGGGAAAAAAATACAACATGCCAGCCTCGAAAACAAAACAAAAAAAAAGCCAAAATAATAAAAAACAAAACAAAAACCAAAAAAACAGAGCAGGAAACGTTCGAGTCAGACTCCTTAACCACTCGGACACTCCGCCTATACGACGGAGACAGGACTCGAACCTGCGCGGCCTAAACCATCTGATATCTAAGTGTTCCCTAACCACTGGGGCACTCTGCTTGAATGGAACGCGACTTATTTGGGCTCTTATTACCTAGAGAAAAGTCTGAAAGGCTGGTTTCTAGATGCTCGGATACGGCGTTTCTCAAAGCGAACGTTCTTATACAATATGCATATTCGGCAAAATGGACTAAAATTGGTACGCTTGAAGAGGCAATTTGTTGAAGCATGCAAGTTAGAAACGATGGACAACTGAATTCTGTTGATATTTGAAACTCTATAGACGGACCGGAGCGTCTCCAACACACCAATACATCACGGAAGCCCTATCCCCATGTCCCGCTCCCTCACCCGCCCTGCGAAACGCCCGCACAAGGCCGTCCCCCGGCCTCCACCGCCCGGTCACGAACCAGACCCGGGGCCTCTCTATATCCATCTCACTCCCACCCACCCACGCGCTGGCCCTTCCCGGCGCGCAGTAGCACACCGCCCACGGCGGCGGCGCCTCCTCTTCCTCCTCCGCACCGCGCCTCGCCAGCAGCCTCGCCGTCTCCAGCACCGGCAGCCGCGCGAGCAGCCTCGCAAACGCGCCCAGCAGCGGGCCCATGATCGCCTCGTCCGGTATCGTCGTCGTCGTCGTCTCGCGAAACAAGAACAACGACGAACGGTCCGGGTAGCGCTCACCCCCGTGCCGCGCCGTCGCGCGCCAGCCCAACGGCGTGTCAAGGTCCACGGCAAACGCCGCGTCACCTTCTCCAAAATAAAACTGTCCGGCGGGCGTGAGCAGCGCCATGCCGACAGTCAGGTTCCGCAGCGCCAGCCAGCATCCCGAATCGCTCCCGTCGCCATCGTCGTGCAGGAGCGACGGTCCCACGACACCAGCGTAGCAAAAGTCGGTGACATGCGTCGTCGCCGCGCGCAGCTTCTTGTACAAGCCCTCGTAGCTGTCGGCGCCGACGCTGCTCGGCGCGCAGATGCACAAGCCCAGCAGCCCGATGCGCAGCGTCAGACTCACCTTTGTGATGCTGCGGCGGCGGCGTCGCGGGGCGAGCCGCTCGGCCATGCAATCAGCGAAACCGTCGCGCGCTGCGTCCCTGACGGCCTGCGACTCGGACTGCTCCTCTGCGTAGTGCCACACCACGGCCTGCAGATTGGGGCAGTGCGTTATTAGCTGCACCTGCTCGGCGAGCTGCAGCTGCAGCACGTCGCGCCGCTCCTTTTCCGTCGTCGGCCGCGCCGGCGTGAAATCTAGCGTCCCGACACACGACATGGCACCGAGCGGAGGCTTGCCGGGCTGGTGGCGGTCAAACACGATGCCCTGGCGCGTGCGGTGCCGCAGGTCCGGATGCCCGGCTCGAAAGCGCAGCGTCAGGTGCACCACCGGGGCGGCATTTCGGTCCTCGCCACCTAGAGCATCAAACAGAGGCTGCAGAGCGTCGTAGCGGACGCCGCGGCCGGTCCAGTGCTCGTGCGTGAGGGCGAGGACGACGGTGAGCGACCGCAGGTAGGCGCGGCGCTCGGGACGGCTCTGCAGCGCGGACCGGAGGCGCGCAAGGCCGGGATAGTCGAGATGCAAGTTGGCGTAGACAATGGGCTCAATGGCACGCCGCCATCGGTAGGAAATCGTGGCGGCGGACGCGCGGGTCCAGTACTGCGTCGAGGCCTTTAGCAGCGCATTTCTTTGCTGCTGCGCTTGGAAACTGTCTTCTCCACGACGCATCCTGGACACGAGCTTCTTCATCATGCTGGGATTCGTGCCCGAGGTACTTTTGCCTGCCGCTGGGAGGCCGGTCATCTCAAGCTTCTCTTCGGGAAGTAGCGCGGCGATGCGGTCAATGATTTCCTGCGATAGTCGATCCATCTTGAGCAGCAATTAGTGAAGCTTATGTATTCATAAATGGCAAATCTTCATAGACCAGGTACAATGGCATTTTTAAGCCAAAGCCCGGTTTCGCGGGGGAGTTTGCTCTGCCGAGGTGATGCCCAGAGACAGAAAAATGAGGCGTTGCGGCTAGTCTGACGCAGCGGAGCCGGGCTGTCAGCCTCAATTTCACAATGGACAGTTGAATTGTACTCGCAACTGCTGTAAAAGGATCTTTGTCTGGTTGCGTCTCAGGTCGGTCTAGCCGTGAGTATTGGTCGCGTCTACGGTTGCCTTCACAACCTCAACTTGAAAGTACCAGTACAAGCAAAGAGATGAGCCACTGGGACTTGTGAGGGCCATGACAAGCCTGAAGAGGATGTAAATGATCGAAAAGGCCGGGGGGACAATTTTTAAGTGAAGCAAGAAGAATTACTGAATGAAATGTTACTAGAGCCAAGGATGGATGAACCTGTTCATTTTTGGTTATCCATTACACGAGCTCTCAGCGACGCCAAGTCACTTGGCGTCATCTTTCTATCAGTATTTCTTCAAAAGATGGGCGTCTTGATATCATGATGAAAATGTTTTAGAATCCTCGGCTTTTTGAACAATCTTTGTTAGTAAACCCTCCGTCCGCTTCGAAGTGATCGTAGCCGCCCCCACCACTGCCTCATGGCCACCTCATGGCCACGACAAATTCGCGCGGGCCATCGGCAGGCAACAAGTACACCGCGCATCTGGCGCCAATCTGATAAGCGTCTGCACTTGGGAATTTGATAGTAAAAATAAAAGCGGCCTACGCATTAGGGGTGCCTCGTGACGCATGTGCTATCCCATGTAAACGTAGCTCAGGCTCGAGAGCATCATTGTCAGTGCCAGCTGCAACATAACGCCCAATAAGCTTCCAAGGAGACATCAATCTCGGTGATTCCGACCATATCGCTGTGAGACCTGCAGATGAGCATGGGTGTTGCATCGTGTGGAATCGACGAGTTCCGTTGTTGCGGCTCTGTGCGCTGGTGGCACTACGTCGTCAATGACTACATGCCAAGTAATTGAACCTCGTCTGGTAACCTTTTTTTAGCTTCTTAATTTTCTTTTCTTCCTTTTTCCGTTTCCCTTGTTTGTCTACTTTTTTAGAGCCTCCTAATAGATAGAATAGGTTCTCATTCTCCCCGTTACGCAAACACCCGGCTACTTTCTTTCCCTCAGCACCGCCCTCAAATCGGCCCTTTCCAATCCACCCTATCTTTTCCATCAAATCAAACCAAAGACCTCTCCTCTCGCCACCATCATCTCACCGAAAGCACGCACAACACGCCATCGACTCCCGAATCGACTTACACAAACAGTGGGGTTACCTCAATCGGCGTCGCTCTTTCGGCGATTCGGAACATGCAGCAAAAGTATTTGTTCTTTTTTAGAAAAGATGGTGGGTTTTCCATCTCCAACTATAATTTGTGGAATGGCCAAGTCCAGGTTTTCTTTGATGATACGGTGAAGAACACTTTCAAGGATAGGGCTTTGTCGTGATTGTGGTGCGTCGTCCTCTGGCTCCGAGTAAGTGTGTGGCGTCATCCCGCTCGGAAATGGTCAGGCAAGACGGCACGGCTCTTATCAAAGCGGTTCGCTTTAAATTTATCCATTGCATTTTATATATCCCTTGACGGGATCCTCTCTGTAAATGCGGATTCAATACTTATCCAGAACCACACAAAGACTGACTACATGGTCGTCAATCCGCATCTTCCTACTGCCACCTTTGCTCGCACAAGCACTCCACGGCCCGACCCCGACGCCATGCCGGCCGACTCCTCGGCCGCCTCACCGCCGCCACCGCCTCGCAAAACCAGCTTTATGGTGCTTCCCGCCGAGGTGCGCCTCCAAATCTACGGCTACCTCCTACGCCTCCCACCCCTCACCACCACCACCACCATCGACGAGCCCCGTGTCTCCGCCGGCATCCTGCGCGCCAGCCGGCAGATCCACGCCGAGGCCGCGGCCGTGCTATACGGCGACAACGTCTTCCTCGCGCACCCCTCGCTGCTTGCCGACTTTCCGCGTCTGCGCCGCTGGTACACGCCCGTCTGCGCCGCCGCGCCGCTGCTGCGCATCCGCCGCTTCCACCTGACTCTGCGCCTCGACTGCGACCCGGGCTTCGACCGCCGCCGCGCCGCCGCCGCGTTTGCCGGCGCCGAGGAGCTGCACGTCCGCGTCGTCCAGGCCGTCTTCCTCGGCGCCGGCAAGGACAACTTGGCCACGCTCGAGGACGTGCGCGGCGTGCGGGGGCTCACCATTCGCGGGAGCACCACGGGCTTCGAAAGGTACGTCGAGTGGCTCGCGTGCTTGATGCGGAGCCCGCCGGGCACCAAGGCGGTGCCGTTTGCGGAGGCAGAGGAAGAATATGGTGATGCTGGTCGGCTGGTAATGGCGAGGTGAGAGACCAGAATGTGCCATTGGGCCTCCCCCTCGGCCCGCGTGAGCGAACAACGGGTGTACATCAGTCGCCCCCTTCTCGTCGCCGAATTGATCAAGACGATATTCCCAGTCTCACTTTGCCTCGACAAAACCTGGATGTACTCTAAACTTGACATTTGGCCCATGCCAAAATGGTGTCATGGTATAAATGTGCCTTCTGAGCGAACGGACATCACAAAACGACAGGGTTCTACTACGGATTCCTTTGTCTTATATAGTCAGCTCCCCATCTTCTTCCCCGAAAGCCTCCTTTCACTATCCCCCATCGCCTCCCTCCACCAGCCCGGCGTCCATGACAGCTGCTTCTCCTATAGGGAAACTCCTCAAACGGCCTGGACGCCGGCTCGCACGCGGTGCCCTCTTGCGGCTTCTCCATTGCGGGGCCGCAACGACTCGTGCGTAACAAGACCGGCGCCGCCGGGCCGAGAAGCCACACAGATCTGGGAAGCGCCCGGCGAGCATTGTCTCACTCTGTCGCTCTCTCGGAACCGTTCTGTGAAGAGACTGGTGTGTATTGTCGTCACATCTTGCTCATCAAGCGTTGAGCTTTCGTATACAAGTGTACATTGACGAGTCCCCATGATTAGACCGCAGCAAACGCAAAATTCTCCCAGAGCCCGGTCTATACATACATATATATACATTGGTGGTGTACCCCCCCCCCCCCCCTGGTTATTGGCAACCGGAAAGAAGCGGCGTTTATCAATGGCATAGGATGAGTCAAGGAGTCATCGCTCGCCCAGCAAGTGTAGAATATAATCATGTCAGAGACAATTCACATCAATCCGCGACTGTCCATCTGACAATCGCACGACTAACAAATTATCCGTCACAACCAGCTTCCATCATCGTAATGCTGTAGTCTGTTTTTGTCTATCCATTCTCTAACTTGTCTTTCCTCTCGCCATTCTACCGATTTATCCATTTATCAAACATTCTTGTCGCTTTCCTTCTTTTGTTATACATGACTCGGTGGCTTGGGGATTGGCAAAAAAGGCGCGCAAAAACAGAATCTAGCAGAATCTAGCAAGGGAAGAAACGCGCAACAAGAGAGACTGAGAGAACAGGGGAAAACTGTAAACATCGGGTGCGCCGCAATGCCCTCTTTGTGTCCGAGTGAAAAAACGCCATTGTAAAATCAGATATGATGCAAGGATAAAAATATAAAGAAGAAGAGAAAAAAAGGCCATACTTTGCATCATTAATGCCCAAACAAAGGAAACAAATTTCCGTTTCATCTTTCTTCACACCCATCTATCCCACGGGTTTTCTTCCTGCCGTCGCCTGGGAAAAAAATAAGGTCTCTTCGCTATCAAGTACCTTTTCAGGTGGAAAGAAACGAATTTATTGAGACGCGCCGCCACCGCCAATGACGCGAGGCAGAGTCTTCCAGCCCTGCTCGTTGGGGAGCTTGGCGCGGCCAAAATCCTCGTCGAGATCGAGGATAATCTTGAGCGCATTGCGGCTGCGGCCAAAGGGAGTCGTGTCCTGGTCGGGGGCCGCCTCCAAGGGGCCCGTCATCTTGGGGAGCTCGGCCTTTTGGCCACCGGGTATAGGCATGACGTTTTGTAGGAATTCATAGGCAGCGAGGGTAAAGCCGAACTGGGGGGAAGAGCGGAAAATACGCGCGGGGCCGCCCTTGAAGAAGGCCCTGAAGCCCTCCTCTTGCCATATGGTCTTGGCGGCGTGGCGCAGGCCAGTGTACTGGGCCTCGCCCTTGCGGGCCTCGACCTGGAGACGAGTCTTGATGACGTCGCAGGGCGTCGTCAGATAGGCGGCCGGCATGCCGGCAATGGCACCAGCGGTGAGGAGCTGCAGGACGCTCAGCTTGTGGGTCGGGCTCTCACCGAAAAAGTCCTTCTTCAGATGGCTGTAGGTCGGGAAGTAGATGGCGGAAAAGGGCACGTCGCGGAGCAGACAGGCAGAGGCGCCCTTGTAGAGGCCGACGAGACCGAGATTGCGAACAATCCACATGGCAGAGCGCTTGGGCGCGCCATCGACAGTCTTGGCGACCTCACCCTGGACCTGCAGACGAATCTTGACAATTTCAAGAGGGTTGGTGAAAACCTAGATATGTTAGCTAGAATTGTGCGAGGAGCGAGCGGCTGTCACTTACAACTTGGCAACCACCAGCACTGGCGCCAGCAAAGATCTCAGCCCAGAGGTTGATCTCGCCCTTCTTGTTGGTAAAGTGGCCGCGGACGAGGTCATTGACAGTCAGCTTGATGGCCTTTTCCGGAGCGACACCGACCAGCTGGGGTAGGACACCAGAATAGAGACCACGGAAACCCTCATTTTTAATGACCTTTTGGAAGCAGTCGATCGAGTTCTTGTACAGACGCTGGCCAGGTTGAGCACCACGCTGGTTCTGCAGGCGGGTCTTGACCAGATCAATGGGATAAACCATAAAGGCACCGAAAGCACCAGCCAGACTACCGAGACCAAAGTTGTAGGCAGACTGGGCGATGCTGTGCAGGATGCTGCCACCAGCGGGCTTGGTGGCCTTGACAATGGCCGTCAGAGCCTCGTCGAGCGACTCGGCCGGAGTCCTCCACGAGGGGTCGAGGACCTTGGCAAAGTCGCGCAGGCCGAGACGACCCGAGGGCTCGTCGAGGCTGGCAAAGTGGAAAAGAATGTCGGCCTCCATCGGGGTGAAAAGGGAGAAGCGGGTGACCTTGGCGGCCTCGTGGAGGAACTCGGTGCGGGTAATCTTGCCGTCGGAGCTACCGCGCACGGCGCGGCGGACAATCTGCTCGACCAGATCCATCTCCTTAATCATGTTCTGGAAAGCGCGGACGTTGGCGTAGGAGATCTTGGTGCCCTTGGAGATGTTGCAGAGGGTGTCGAGATTATTAAGGAGGTGATCAGAGAGCTTGTGCTTGGAGGTCTCGAGGATGATACGCTCAAACTCGTCGGGCTCAATGTAGCCGTCGCCGTCCTTGTCAAGGAGCTGAAAGGCCTGGCGAATGCGCTCGCCCTGGAGGCCGCGCAGCATCTGGGAGAACTGAGGGTAGTCGAGGTTGTGGCGTTTGGAGCGACTGCCAATGTAGAGCTTGGCCCATTCGCAGTCCCAGTCAAAGGGGATGTTCTCGGGGCCCTTGTTGAGCTCGTAGAGGCGGCGAAAGTCGTCGTACTTGACGTTACCGGTGCGCTCCACGTCAAAGAGGCGAAAAGCGATTTCGTACTCGGCGTCGGGTTTGGCAAGGATGTTTTCAAAAACGTGCCAGTCGCTGAGGGAGACTCTGCCCTGGCCGCGACGGTCGGCGACACGAAACAGGATCATGTACTGCTCGCGGCGGATTTTGTGCTACGTTGGTAGATGGCAAGTTAGCAACGACGTATTCAATCAAAGATGATCTTCTTCTTTTTTTCCGTGCCCCCTCCTCGCCTGCGCAAATTCTTCGTCTGTAGTAGCACCGAGGCACGCGACTCCCTGCGCGCAACAGTAAACGGGGGCAATGACGAAAAGACGGTGACAAGAAAAACAAGGAAAGCTTACAAAGTCCTCGTTTTCAGGAGCCACGGCATTGATGAACTCGTCCGGACCCATGAAAAGCTCGCCATTCTCATCCTTGACGGCCCTTCTCGTGAAGCGCGCCTTGCTCTGGGAGGACGGTCCAGCGACGTCGTCGGAGCCGAGGACCGTCTCCTTAAAAGCCTCCTTGACTGCGGATACCGTTTTCGCCATGACTGATGTGCCGACTCTCAATTCCAAAGGACTTGCAAGGATACAAGGATAAAAAAAAATTCGCAATCCAGGGAAATCCGGGGTACGGACGGGAGGGGACGGGGGAGAAGAGAGAGATCGGAAAGGGGCGTGGAAGATCTGGCTGAGCAAACAAAAAAAAGAGTTTGGTCAATTGGAGGAGAGGAAACAACGGCGTTTGGGGACAGAAATTCAGAGTACCAAAATCGGGGACAAGTCGGAGCGCGCGGCGGACCGGTAATGGCTCGGGAAGAGGCTAGCTGAGCTGGCCAAAAGGTACCGCGAAAGTACCTCTAGTGTTGCCGTCTAGGTAATAAAAAACAGAAAAAAGCCTGGCCCGTTGATCTACTTAGGTGAGGTACCCATGTGCCATCCAACCTTCCATCAGTCAGGTACCTGGACCCGGCCCTTGCTTTAGTCTGGGCGCTTTGGTCCCCCTGTGATGCCGAAATTCACCCTAAAGATTATTTAGTGGCTTCGGCTCTCTTCCTTTCTCTTCCCCCAAACCCCCCTCAAGAATGGCCGTCGGCATGTGCCAACACGCAGCAACGCTCGCTGTCTTTCGACCCAGTGTGTCCTGACGAGGTCCCGCCAACAAGAGGTACCTCGCAGGTACCCCATCGCAAGACCAACCACACCCCGACGGAGCCCGCTTATTATTTTACCTCTTACTACAGGCGCTGCAGTACCCACGCCCAGCGCGGCCCAGCTGCCAGGACACGGCTTACGAGAGAATGTCGGATGGGGCGGGATAAGCCTGCGTAAGTCGCACCGTTGACCTTGTTTGCAGGGTCCTCCTAAGGTGGGCTGGCGACAAACATTGTGACACATATACAACAAGAGAAGGAGAAAAAATGAACTTCGTGACTCGTGGTGGCCAATGCGAGAAAAAAACGGCCGCCTCGGTGTCGAGCTTGTGGCTTTTGCAGCCACCTTACCAGTCCTCCGTCTTGTCCGCCATCCGCCCAGCGGAACCAACTAGCCACAAGCCCCCAAGCCCACGCGAACCGCCACGGAAATTAACCTCTTTGCGCTCAAGTTGCCCACAAAGGTTCATGCCGAACAAGTAGCCAAACCGGCGAGTTCCGGTAGGCGCGGGGAGAGGCGGCCTCAGTCTAGATACACATTTGATTGAAAAGATCAGCACACACGCCCACGACCACAGAAAGTGTCCGTCCGAGTGGCCATCGCACACCGAGGTATCGTTACCTTTTACTCACCTGCCCGTAATACCCATTCCCTAGGAAAATACCGGGCGGCGGACCCGGCTATAAGATCAGCCGCTTATTTCCACCGTCATTCGGTATCTGCGGGCGTGGCGCACCCAAGAAAGGAACAGTAATGACAGTAACGAAAATGCATATCGAAGACGCCATGGGAAGACCGACAAAAAACACCTCGTAGAAAATATAGATACATTATGCAGCCGCAGTACATCCCGCGCGATTCGTCCGTCAAACGCCGCGCGCTTCGTGCAGCCCATCTGCATGTGACGTCGGACCATACAACGTCACACCCAAACACCCAACTAGCGGCTAGTGCAATAGGGCTGCAACTCGACAGGGCACTTGTTTGCAGGACAAACAGCAGTTGCGCGGCCTGACGCGCTTTGAATTACCTGGGCCATTCACTCCATCAAGAGGTTGAAAGCGGCAGAGCTGACGGAAACAGTCTGCGCCGCTTCAACCATACAACCATACAGTGCTGTCTGTTGTCGACTGCCAGTAAAACCGGCCTCTTTGTACAGCCATGCTCGGCATCGGACGTCAAAACAGACAAAAATGAATGCAATAGCAACTTGCCATTTTTATCTACTTTCATAAGACATTCTCATCGAATTAAGTATTTTGAGCCATTAGAGAAATTTCCATCTCGCAAGCGAGCCTCATGCAAGTCATGATACACAAACTACACTAAAAATTGTCAAAGACAAAACAGACCGAATCCGGAACACCGAAACAACCTTTATCCCTCAATTGGCGGTAAAAACCCGCTTGTATACTGTAAATGTTCCAAAGTGTCGTGCGGTTGCACGGGTTGAGATTTTGACGCCCGCATAGGCGCAGTGTGTTGGGGTAGTGTGAACCCCCGATCCAGAGCGAGCTGCACAAGCGTTGCAGCCTCCTTGAACCTCTTTTCGCGATACTTTTCGTAGACTGCCGCATGATGTAAACGGGGGTGTTCGCAGCATTCAATCAGCATCGTCACCAGTGGCCTCAGCTGGCCCCAGGTGTAGCCTGAAAAGTAGACATGAGCCTTGGTCTGCCAATCCATGTTAGTAACTCATAGCGCGATTGCGTCTGTATCGCACGTACCCAGTCACCCTTGTTCAGAATTAACCTCGACAAGCAGTGCGCACCAGCTGCCAGAAAGCTGGGTGGTGAGGCTACAAAACGCTCATCCATGATTGTGAGCTCGAGAAAGTACTTGGCCAGCGTACGCGTGTCCAAATCATAATCATCAGCCTTGCTGACTCTGCGTAGGAAGCTCATTGGGCCGGGCCAGCCGAGCTCAAAGTTGAGCATGCTGAGCATGAAGCGCTCAGCCTTGAGAATCTCCTCGGGGGAGTAGCCATTGTCGACCATGAAGACGATTTCATCCATAGACGGGCAGTTGATTTCCTCATACTTAGATGCCACGAGCAACGCGGTAGCACCGACCAGCTGCAACTTCGTGACCGAGATAATCTTGTACGACAGAAAGCGGTCAATGTAGTTGACGGTGAGAAATAACGTTTCGGGCAGGAGAGCAAAACGGCTGTGAACTTGCACCAACCAGTCCATCAAAACCGATCGCATTGACCATTGAATTTCTGTTTGCATCTCCATGTAGTGGGGGTTGGGGAGCATCTTGATCTACTAAGCGGTTAGCTCAGTCGTCCCTTCTGCGTCCGTATAGTCACATCTACTTGCCTCGAGCTCGTGCAGATAGTCAAATATTTCGTCACCATACTCCGCCACCATACTGACGTCCCAAGCTTCTTCTTCAAAGTCAGCGGCAAATCTCGATTCCTCCACCTCGAGTCTAGCCTCCTCCAGCTCCCGTTGAACACGGGCCGTCAGGCGGGGAGCGAGCAGTGTTGTGGCACCAATAGTGGTGTAGTCTCTTGATCGGAAACTATGCGCAGTGGTGTAGGCTTGATCTTGGTCGTCGTATTCTTCGTCTTCTTCCTCATCCCACTCCTCGGGCTCGGAAAGGGCAGGGTATGAAGATTCTTTAAACGAATGGCTCGTGGTGGGCCGAATTTCTGCTAGAGCAGAGCCGCTAGCCGCGAGTGGCATTGCTTCAGCCGCGTACACTGGGTGCTGTGATTCAGAGTCAATGTGGTATGGGCCCGTGTCGAAATAGACGGTGTGGCCGCTCGCTTGTTCGAGAGCAGAAACGTTCAACTCGGCAAGCTCAGGTTCTTCCGGAATGTCGAAATGTGTTGGCTCGTAGTCAATTCTTTCGAAAAACTTGCTCTGCGTTCTACGCAGGGAGGGCTGCTGGGGCTTGAGCTGGGGCTGGCTCTTGTAATGTCGAGGTTGCTTTGCAGCGTGTGATGTGTTGGTTTCGAGAGCTGAGAGCTGGTCCTGGTTCTCCCTGGAGATTTGTGTAGGATGCAGGTCTAAAGCTCCATTGTGATCTTGCTGGGCAATAGGCTTATGTTGGTGAAGAGGAGGCTTTGGTGCCTGGATCGACTGACTCTCAGAAAGCGGCTTGATGGGTTTGTTTCCAAGAGCACCGTGCCGCAGAGCTGCACGAGTCAGAGAATCCTTGCTGTACGCGGCATTCTCCTTATTCAGATTCGAACCAATGGGACCGAGAGCCGACACCGTGGCAGGCTGGACCTTGAGGCAAGCTTTGGCGTCATGGTGGGCAGCAGAGTGCCTAGACATGTTGTTGGTGACATCGCCAAAGGCAGCACGCTTGGCCGGGCCGCGGAAGCCAGCGGTGGCGGCAGATACCATGCCGGCAAGACTTCCGGTAGACTTGTGACGATGGTGCAGGCTAGGTGCAATGTTCTTCTCGGAAGCAAGGTGTCGGAAACGCTGCTACGGATCGTAAAGGCAATGTTATTAGTACTCGCAACCAAGATGCTCGCAAAGGGGGTATAAACAAAGAAGCAAGGCAGGCAAATCTGCAACGGGAAGTACAAGTCGGAATAAAATGAAATAATAAAGACGGTAACAATTGCCGTCAATGACGAGGCGAGAAGTGGGAAGAAAAAACTGCAAGGTGGGAGAGGACAGCACGTTTGGAGCAAACTCACCCGAGTGTCCATGTTGTTTGGCAGCTGCCAGGCAGTCTTCAACGGCGGAGCTGCGATTGCCGCCAACGGATGCGAGATGGGAGAGTCCCAGCTGGTCTCGCGAAACTGACGGGTCGCAAGAGCGATTCTATTTCATCGGCCTTTTTCTATTTCCTCCTTTGTTTCGTTCCTGTGGTTTCCTTTTGAGATGTTGAAGCGTTGACGCAAATTGGGCCGGCGCAAGATTTCCGAGACAATGGCGTAGCTTCCGGCGACAACGCAAAAGAGGGCCGGCCTGATAACAAACAGCCAAAAAGATAAACCGATCGCCAAACAGAGAGTCGCTTCGATGCGAGGAGAAGTTGAGCGACAAATGCAAAAAAGAAAGGAGCAAACAAGACGAAGAGACGAAAATGATAGATGCTGATGCAAAAAAGTCGAAAAGGGACAGTCGCAGTCAAAATTGGGTAGCTCTGGGGGGGGCAGAGAGATTACACCAGCAACGCCAGAGATGAGCATGTACCGGGGAATGCGCGGGACGACAAGGAAGAAGAAAAATGATGGCAACGCAGCAGCGTTTAGAGCCAAAATTAAAAGAGGTACTTGATACCGGGCTATTATCCAAGCAAGGGGAAAGAGGGGGAAAAGGGAGCAGTGGCCGAGTATTGATACGAAAAAGGGACGAGTACACGAGATGACATGTTCCTGCTCCCATGTAATGTACACAGCGGCGGACTGCAATGTTGTTTATTTGTTTACCAGTATTACGAGTCGGAGAAGCCAGTAGGTACCCCTGGCAGCAAAATACAGTATAGAGTTACGTGCGGGGCCAGACCAACCATTGAGTAGGCGGGGTGAGCGGGAGACAGTCTGCCAGCTTGGTGCTTCGCAGAGGAGTGGGAGACGAGTCCGCTAACTACTGTCTCGACCAATAGTAATAGCCACTGCGAAAGCTTGCTGAAAGCTTTGCTTCATTGCAAGGGATTTTCGCTTGCTACAACCCTTTCTCTGCCTGGTGAAGCTGAAGCAGCACAACATCTGGTATGCGGCGCACGGATCTCGCCGCGGCTCCAGCGCGCGCCAGGCAAAAAAGGGCGACAAGGACCTGGTCGTCACGGCGATGACGATTTTCCGGGCTGACTAACCATGTGCCAAAAACAAACGGCTGCCCAGAGCGGTAGTGGCTGGCAGAACGACGGCCTTGCCGGAGCTAGTCCATATCTGGAGTCGTGCTGCGGCCCGTCGCGTCTCACCACCGTGCAGCATTTCGATTCTGCATCCTTCGAATGAGCGCCGCAGCAGCAACCCAGCACTATACAATCTCAATCAGTACATGTTCCCAAATACACTTATTTGGCGATACCAGCACAAAAGTTTTCGGCGCATAATCTTGGATTGTGGTGCGGCTGGCGTAGATACAGTTGTCCTCTGCGCACCCGCGTCGTGGCTTGGGTCCATATCGACGCCAGATAGTCACGCTCGCACGTGATCTGAACCCAGGCATGCCCAGACCTTTTGGAGCAAATTCGAAATTCGCACTGTGAAAGGTTCGGGGCGGGCGGCCGCGGCAGATGGTGGCGGAGAGAAGAGCATATGCGTTGAAGCATGTGCCGGCGCGCACAAACCCCTTCATCGCGGCATCGTAGAATGGTGGATGGGTATGTGTTTGACCTTTCTTCTTTGTTTTCACTGGCTTACTCGCACGGAATGACCTGCGCCAATCAATGTGCTGCAGCTGACATGAGAAACACTCGCCTCCCGTTTTAGCCGCCGAGGACAGCAAAAGGGCTCGTTTCGAGAACTCGGCAAGTGGAGTGTATCAATTTCCCCTCCGCGAATGCCGTCATGGGGTATTTACTGACAACAACGTGTCTAAATCGAGTGAAAGCTAGTTTTCTCTTTCACTGTCATCTTTCTTTGACTATTAGCTATTGGCGAAACATGCGCTGCGCATCTGCGCGCCAGGATCGCCGATGTCGCGTTCATCGAGCCTGCGTATCCTCTCATCTTGCGCCTACCCTGCGTCAACACTGCGCAACCGTAAAAGCTGTTGGAAAAGGGAAACCGCGCATACCTACAATAGATAAATGCCTCCCCTTAATTTTCTTCCAGCGGTTCATACCACTCCATGTCAAAGTTCGCCGTCTTCTCTACCGAGGCCGCGAGGAGGGGTCGAAGCCGCCAGCAAAGCCTCCCTCCTACTTTTTACTCCGCCAATCCGCCTCGCCGTCCCTGCCTCCCACGTCATCCGATAGTGCGTTTCCGTGCCCGAAAACTCAAGACCAATGGATCGCTCCCCAGTCTCGGCGCTGCGCAAAGAGTCAAGATCCTCGGACCTTTGTCCAATGTTCTCTTGCTACTCACTAGCCAAGTGGTGACCTTGACCCGTGGCCCACACACCCAGCCTCGCGCAATCTCCAAAGAAAAGCCCGAGAACCTCTGTGAACCATTTGCGATCCTCCGTGATAGGCCTCCTCTGAGATTACAATCTACAACCACCTCCCCGGCATCGCGTTATCGTGTGAGAGCTCATCGCCCGTTTGTCATTTGCCCGTTTGCGCATGTCCCTTGATGGCCCCCCCCCCCCATCCTGCGAGCCCTCCCCCAGGCGGCTACGAGTTTGCGCAACGTTGCGCTGCGTCGCACAAGACGTACTGGTTGGCAAAGACGGTCTTTATGGACTGGAATCTACATTTGCCCTGTGCAGAACCGTTTGCGCCCGTTTTTGAGTATGCGCGTAGTGCAGCGCGAACACGAAGCGCAACTAGTTACGGTGCTGTTCTGGCCCGGGGTCAAGTCCAACGCAGATGCTGCGTCGCAATGGACCAAGACAAGATCTGCGCCGGCAGCCAGGGAGGAACGTCGGCTGGTCGCATCGCGTCGCAAGCGATCGCAAGACGTCCAATTGTACCTTGACAGGCTCAATGATCATGTTTGCGCCGTTTTGCGCCGTGCGCGACAAGAAAACTTGTTGCTGCGCAAGTTCGCGCACGCCGGCGACGCCGTTGCGCATGTAGCCGTTTGCACCGTCGCGGCCCTCCACCCAGTCGTGTCATGGCGCGATTCTGGTCAGCGAGGCCGAAAACCTTAAAAAGGGAGAGCAAGGGCCGTGGCCTAATTATGAAGTAAGAACTTTTTGGTCTTGTCGCGGCCGGCTTCACGCGCGCGCAATGACTTGCTGGCCGGCGACTCTCCGTATGGGTAGCAGAGAGACGTCGGCCGGATTGACTAATCTATTAGTGATGACTCGCAGAAATTTGTGTGCGCGCGACATCAGCACCAATGTCGATTTAAGATGATGAGAGCAAAAGATTCAATATAGACTGCGATAGCATTGAGGCAACGCGGCGCACACAAGGTCCGTCCCTCGAGCGGCTGCCAAGCCTCGAGTTCAGCCCAGCAAGATTCAATTCTGCGCGCCCGTCGGTCCTAGCTCAGTGAATGGGTACCTCTTTGTTTTACTATTCGTATTTACTTTGTACTGCTGTTTATCCGGGTGGCGATATGTTTGATTTGCACCCACTGGTGGGAAAGGCTATTGTCGATTTTGGTGGCCCTGGATTCTCATTTCCACCGGATATTACAGGTAGCTTAAGTTTCTGCGTGGCGGCCCCTCTGACAACGCGCAATCTTGTGCTGGATAGACCAGATTAGGATCGCGAAAACAAAAGAACGGACAAGAAACAAAAGCCGCTCAGTCCACTTCCAAAGGCAGCGTGACCCTTGGGCAAGCAGGCTAATCCTGCAATAGTGCGTGCATACGGCGCAGTTCTTGTTCAATGTGAGTAGCAGCGTGCGGGGATTTTGACGAGAGCGGTGACGAAGCCACCAGGCCAAGATGCTGTCAAGCCCAGTCCCCTCCTGGTGCCACTGAGAAGCCCCCATTTACATTAATTGGGCGGAAACTGCATCCCCGGAGCCCTTTTTGGCGGGGCGAGAGAAGCCACAGGTTCAATGGTTGGACGGACGGAGTGGTCGCTTGTGCAGACTTGTCGGGCTAATGCAGTATCTGGATTCCATGTTGTTGGCATCTGGGCAGCGAGAAACGAACATTGTCGGGTAGCGAGAAGAAAAAAAAGTGGTCACGAGTAGCAATGTGTCGCGACGCAAAGAAGAGAGAAGGCGACTCGTCGCAAACCAAAATTGACACGGTGCAGCCGACCCTGTCGCAAAAGTGGTCTGTAATAATAGTCTGTAGAGATCGCGGTCAAGGATGAGCGGGGGCAGGACAGCATGCAAGGGTCCGCAGCGGTTTGTGTGATTTGAGACGGTGATGATTATTACGGGGTTGTTGAGAATGAAGCCATGGATCTATCGCGCAAAGGTAAGTAAAACAGGTAGAAAGACAATATAGTGTCTGGTTGAGAAGCTCCAAACCAGCCCCCAGAAACTAGACCAGAGTCAATGGAGCTCATGACGTTCCATGACGGAATCGCATCATGTCGTACTAGGTACATGGGCAAGAAGACAAAAAAAACATCAGGTGGCATGTGCAGTAAATAGGTAGTAGTGCTGTCGTGTACCGTGAATCACAGCACCAGGGCAAGGAGACGCAAAAGAAGACGGGCAAATGACTGGCAGAGAGCATCAAGTGCTTGAAATGCAACTATTATCACTAAGGAGGGCAAATTATCCGTCCAACAACAAAGACCCGAATGTATTTTTTTAGCACCAGCCTGTATGCAACTCGACGCGCAGCCGGAACCCCGTGAAGGATTTTGCTTTGCTGGCACGTTCTTTTTTTAACCGCCACAACTGGGCTCGCCAGGATTAAGCCACGAGCAATGTGGTCCCCTTGTCGCAAAAGAAGTCATTCGTGCAAGGGCTAATAGTCATTCGTCCTCTGTTCGATATCATATCTGGCAGGCAAGGCCCGGGGGAAGGACACCAAGGTTGCTCAACGGGAAATGCTGGTTCAAAAAAAGCGGTTGCAATACAGGCGGCCGCCCGGGAATTCTTACTCTATCAAACAGCCTAGCCCCAACAAGCGGCGTTGATTGGTGCGCATGCACATCGAGTGTCATTCGCTTCTTGGCTGGTATGACGCGCTGGGCGCCAAAGAGTTTGTAATAGCCGTCCTTTTCTGACTGTCGCTACTGATTCTGCCTTGGAGCATGTTTTCTTCTTCTTGATTTCGGCGTGCGATATCGAATGCCTGATGAAATGCCGAGTGCGGCCCGTCGGCAAGAAAACGCCAGGTTACAGGCCATGTCGCAGATTTGGGGCATGCACACGAAAAGAGCCGCCTTTGACAGTCTCGTTCTTGTGCGACCTGCCCATGCTTGAGCGGCGACATCGTGGCGCCCCTGGTCTTTTGTGCCCATGTCTTGGGTTGATGAGCTGGACATGCCTAGGTTGGCGCATCATCCAGATGCCCCTTGCTGTCTAATAAGACTCTGGCAAGGTCTATTGATACAGTATTTATAGCAATGTATACGGAGTACATGATATATATGTTGGGAACCCGCCCCCTTGGTCGCAAAGCCATTTGGTTCCGAACCAAGGCTTTGTGGCTGACCACCACCACGACCCAAATGCGGCCCATCTGGGGAGTCTCCGCGTAGCCGGCGAGGTGAGCGAGGATATATTCATGGCATGTGTAGATTTGTATGCACATAGGCAATGACTGGCTGTTTGCGTAACTGCACAGATTTGGGGATCGAAAGCAAAAAAAAGGCCAGAGCGCATCACTTGGCTGGTCGCCTTATCGCCAACTACCTACGGAGTACCTAAGTAGTTTTCATCACCAAAGATGAACCACCAACCACGGCTATGACAAGGGAGAATAGCTGTCTGCTTGCCGACCGGCCTGACTCGTTTGCTTGTGTTTTGGCAGGTTCCTGCAGGTAATTGCCCTCAGCAGGCGAGTATATTTCAACAGCACCCCGGAGGGCGGCGCAGATCGATCTCGGGCTTGTATCTTGTGCGGTTCGTGCAGCATGGGGGTGGTGCGGTAGACGGCAGTTGACAGCGCCCGGGGCAAATGCATGGCGCGGGGCATGGGGAGGAAACATGACCTGGGGCGGCAGTCCTTGTGCGCTATGGGAGAAATGCAGGAGAATGATGGACAGAGTTTTGCTAATAAGTAACTGGCTTGCGAACCTGTTTGAATCCTCTCGTTAGTGCGCGGCGCGCGTGCGCGGGGTGCAGGCTTGTATCAGAAACATCATGTCCTGTAACCTCTGCAGGTGTTGCGTGATGCTTGTGTGCACGCTAAAACAACGAAGCTGAGCTGGAGCAGCTGAGCACTGTGCCGCCACTATCAGCCAAGTATTTAATAGTGTAATCCTGTATCTGTGCTAATGTATCTGTGCTAATAGCCATGATTTCAGGTGATTTCAGGCAAGGAAATATTACTGGTAAATAACCAGAGGTTGTTTCGGCGCCGGCTTGCCAATCAGACCGCTGCTCGCCTGCCCACCCTCCGCCCCTCAAGGACCAAATTAGCCGCCCGTGAAATCTGGTTGAGGAATAAGGGCAAGGTGATCGTCTTGTTTCGGCCTTGGGACTATTGCGCATTCCAGTCTCCCTTTTCATCTTGATCAGTAGGGGAAATGTATTTTGGTGTCTGGCATCAAATCGCCGCCAGCGAATGAATCGTACCTACTTATGCGCTGGCCAAATGGCCAAAATGTGTGCCAAAGCGGGCCAAGGTTGGAGCCAGGACAGGCATATGACACCCTCTCTGTAATAGGAGCAACCGGATTACCGTTTTTTTTTATTTGCTGTTCATTTCATCATCTTAATTCTTGATATTGTTCCACCGTTGCAGTCAGTCGTCATTTATTTATTAGTCTGTTTTTCTACATGCTCTACCCACTGCCTAGGCACACGAGCCGTCCACCCGCAAACTGCGGAAGGCTGCAGATGGCCATCACCACCGCTGCCTATGGTGCTATGGGACTATCTATATCCACTGTCTTGCCTCGTACCTCGTGCTCGCAGGTTCCAGGGCCGATGCAGCCATCACTGCTCCAAGTAATTAATGGCCATGGCCGTGCAGCTGGTATAGATGCGATGGCACGGGCGGCACTGTATACCTTAGGGAGCTTCAGGACCAGCTTCCTCCCTTCTCCGCGTCTGATGTTGTCTGGCCTTGTTCCACTGCGGCCATGGACACAATGGTAGTCTGGCAGATGAAGACGCCCGTCACACCATCTCGTCCCGTACCCTCACGCCATCCATCCAGCCCGCCCGAGCCGTTGTCGCTGTCCGGCGCAATGGACTGACTGCCGTCATGGGTCCCTACAAGCTCTTCGCGCAGCGCTAGCAGCTGTCGCATCCCACTCACACCAACGCATCCATGTAGTTGTCGTGTATATGCAGGCAATACGTGATGTACATGGGCAACCCTTCTGGTCGATTAGGCGGGAAAACCCTTTTTTGTTAGCAATGTGCCCTTTGGCTCATGAAAGCATCACACTTCGTACTATCTTTTTTGCCTGCGAGCGGCTTGTCCAGTTACTTGGCGCATGTGGAGACTCGAGGCGAAATGGCGGAGGTTGTTGTGGATTGAGACCCAAGGCAAGGCGAAGAGGGAAAATTAAGCAAAAGAGGCTCACGCGGGGCAAAGATGAGAGAAAAGATATTCACAAGATGGACAAATGAAGAATTTTCAAGCGGTGATTTTTTTCAAACCCATAGTTATCTGGAGTGTATTGTAGTGAAAAGCTTCCCATCTCAACCGGTGCCGACTCGATCCATCGACTTGCGAAACCTTGGGCACGTTTTAGGCAGTTCCATACCTGAGCCAAGGCTGGCTGGCCCGGCACAGTACCACCCACACACACGTTCTCGTTTTGGCTTCCTTTCAGGTGACTCGCCAGCCTCTGATCCGTGGATGTTTTGACTTGTGTGAGTAGTGGGCTTGTTTCTTACGAATGAAGAGCAAAGAGCGAAGAACGAAGAACGGTGAGAGGGTTACTACTTTGCGATTTGTGTGGGAAAATGTAGGTCGCCTAGGTAGATGTGCAGCGCCTCCATTGCCCTGCCTGCCCGCACTGTACGGGACGAGGAACCAATGCCGGCGCAAACAGAGCACTGCGCGAATTCGAGCTTTGTCGCAACACATCTCTACAGCATCTAGCTACGCGACGCCTTGCTCAATGGATCATTAACAGAAGAATCGCATTGCCAGTCCATGTTTTCGTACACTTTTTCTGATGCGCTTTCTCACACCAAGGGAGAATGCGGAAGCGTGCCATGGCCCTCGGACAATGCGGCGATCGCATGTCGGTGGCACATCAGGCCAAAGCATGGTTGCATGAGGCGCTGGCTTCTTTACAGCGCATTACAGCACATTACAGAGACTTTTTTGGCTGCTGGGCGCTGTGTGTTAGCGGGTCAGCCAATAGGCCACAGCGGCCCCAGCGGCCCCAGCGGCCTTGGGCGGCCGTTTTGGGCGGCCGTTTTGGGCGGCCTACAGCGCTCTCAACGTATGCGTTCTCACTGTAACCCTCTTCTTTGTACACTGTTTATCAGACTCCTCCCACTGTAAACCAGCCACACCAAGGCCCAGCCCAGGTTCAGGCCCAAGCCGCTCCCTCTCGCTCGATAAAATCGTTCGGCGTCCTGCTACTTGCTCCTCTTTTCCCCATGCACACCAGTCCGTCGACCTCCTCTGCCTCAACCACTTCCATCTACCAACTGATATACATTTTGGGTGAGTCCTGTTGCTTCCATTTGCTATCGCGATCCTCGATTCGCTCTCCTCTACCCCTTCCCATCATCTTCCTTGCTGCGCCGTTCCTCTGCGCCTTCTTCCGCCTTGCCCATACATGCACACAGACACCCATCTGGCTGCGACGGTTCGACCGCCAGACTCTGCCTCAAGTCTCCTTGCTCCTCTCCATCATCGCACCATTCTCTGCCTCGCATCCAAAGCCATTCCCATCGCTAATTGCCACAGACTCTTCTCTAAATCCCCAACCGGCTGCTTTGTCGACGCACTCGCAAAACCGCACCCTCGTTTTCCCGTTTTCTGCGCCAGCCCGGTGCTGACGACTCGGCGCTAGCCCGCCCTCCTCTCCAAGCCCTCACGGCGGTGATGCAGCCTTGAACTGCATCTTACCAATCTCACGCCGCTCTTTCGAACCCATCGATCACTACAATCAAGCATATTCTGCTGTTATAATCACCTGCTGGAATTCTTTCCGCTCCCTGGTCTTTGCGATCCTCTTTTACTCCTGTGTGCCTTGTGCCCTTGACCCGGGCCTCTTAGCACCTGCGTACGCAAAAACCGCAACCCACCCCAGACGGTACGTTGGCATTTTGCCGCCGCCGACTGTCTCATCTCTCCATCGCTTGGATTGATAAACCTCTATACCACACACGCGCGCAATATGACTTCCATGTCGCCCATAAACACTGCTGCCGCCATGTCCGGCGCTTCCTCCCACAACGGCAGCGTCTCCCCGAGACAGCCCTCGCCGCCAAAGAATGTCGCATTCGAGTTGTTGTTCCTCGACTCTCCTCAATATCGTGCGCGCCTCCCTATGCGCGTGCAAATTTACCCCCATGACACAACTGACTCCATTGTCACCACGGTCAAGAATTTTTATGGCCTCTACTCCGGTCGGACTGGCTCCAAGGGCGTCAGCTTCGAGGACGACCAGGGCAATACTCTGATCGCGCGGTATGAAAACTTCAGCAACAACATGATTGTCTATGTCCGTGTCATTGAGGAGGCCCCTGCCGCTCCTGCCGGCTTTTCCCAACAAACCTATCAGTCTCCTGCAGCACCCGACGCTTACTATGAGGGCGATCACTATGCAACAAATCGTCAGCAGGGCGATGAAGCCCCCAATGGCCGATTGCCGCGCCAGAGAAGCCAGTCTCCTCGAGTCGGTGGCGCCAGCCGCAGCGGCTCTGTGAGCAGCAAGAAGAGCCGTTCGCGATCTGTCAAGAGCCGCGCTTCTAATACTCTCCACGGCGACTCGTACAGCGCGAGCGTTGATGGCTATAGCAGCGGCGACGGAGAGCAAGGCAGTGTTTCTGGCCGAAGCAAAGAGCAGCTCGGTACCACTGATATCAGCGTCGAGAACATTGTCGAGGGTGGTCGACGCAAACGAGCCAAGTTTGAGAGCTCGGTAAGGACAAATTTCCGCATCACCGAGATGCCACCAAAGAGCCGTTTAATTCTAACCCCCCCTTCTTCTTTTCTCCTAGGAACTTCCTCTTTTTGCGCCTCCTCAAATGCCAGCCGCCACCTCCAACCCGTCCGTGTCGCCGGCTCGCCGAATTGACTCCCGGGCACCCCTGTCCTACGTGCCACATGGGACGAACCCATTCACGAACCCGCGATCCCTACATGCTTCCTCAAATTATGGCACCAGCTACCAGTCTGGCGTTTATGCAACTCCCAGCACTGAAGGCCGCCGTCACCATCGTGGCAGCATCAGCTATGGTAGTAGTGGCGCCATGGGTATTTTACCTACTCCAGACCCGACTGTCGGCAGCTGCATGTCTGAAGAGGACAAGGATGTTGCCATTCAGCTGATGCGCCTGGGCGAAATGTCCAACATCTCACATGGCCGCACCTCTGCCTCCACGTTGGACGACACCTTTAGCGGCAGAGCTGACAATACCTCCTCGACCGGAGCTACTAGCGACGGGGAAAGCGAGAGCGACGAAGAGCTCCCTGCTGCTCGTCGCCAGAAGCTTGACATGTCGGGCGCCTCCAAACTCATTTACCCAACAACGGAGAGCAGCCTAACGCACGCTCAAGCCGAGTACAGCAGCGACCAGGGCGATAATGAGAATGGCAAGTCAGGACAAGCCAAGACCAAGTCTATCCCCAAGCACACTCCCTCCATGCCCAAGCCGCCGGCCAAGCCCAAGATGCACAAGCCGTCCAATAGTCTGAAGATGAAGAAGCCCCCCGTGCTTACCAATGTACCCATGTCGCCTGCTTCTGCTCCGCACTCGCGGAAGCCTTCGGTCGCTTCCATCAACGGCATGCCTCCTCCTCCTCCTGCTGGCGACGACGAACCCGATTTGTCTACCAAGCCACGCTGCCAGAGGTGTCGCAAGAGCAAGAAGGGGTGCGATCGTCAGCGCCCCTGCGGCCGCTGCCGTGACGCCGGCCTGTCCGCCGATCAGTGCATCAGTGAAGATGAAGGCAATGGCCGCAAGGGCCGCTATGGGCGCCACATGGGCGTGCCCATCAAGACTAATGATGCTCCTGTCGCGGTTCAGCCGACTTTGCTTCCGGCAGCCCCTATCGCCCCGATTATGGCGGCAGCCGTCGACAAGAACAAGAAGCGGAAGCGGTAAGCGTCGGAATAGTCAATACGCAATCATTGACAGTCAATTGTCTTAGCATGCAACTGTCTTGATGAAGCGACACGCTCGGCATCACTGCTGCCAGGCCCTGACTCTACAAGTTGCTCGCGCGATTCGCGGTACGAAGCTACGTCTTTTTATCTCGGTTCTGTTTTTTGCTTTTTTGTTTTGGCTGCCTCTGAAGTTCCGCGGCGCGTTTGATATATGGCGCTGAAAGGATGTAATTACGACGGCCTTTGGACAAGGTCAACTACGCTCCCTAGACTGGCGTTGGGCTCATTGTAGGAGTTGTTTACTTTGTGTTTACTTTCTGCTTGTTACTTTTTTATTACTGCTCTTGGTTCCGTGCTGATTTGGCAATGATTGCTTTCTTGCCCGCGAGTGTTTTTTGCTACAAATGCCGAGGCGTCCTGTCAAGGACTGTCGAATCGGGAGATGAAGGAAGAGGTTGAATGATATTAAGGGATAGAAACAGAAAAGCGGGGAGGGGAATTGACAGGTAAAGTGAAGTGAGAGGGGCCTTGCAAAGAGGAGGCGGCCGCGAGTGAGGAGGATAGTATTTCGATACTTGGACAGTGTACGCTCTGGTAAGCGCACGATGTGTTATTGGAATCGCGCGCGCACATGGTACAGGGCAGTGGAACGGAAAAAAAGAAGATGGGGGCGCTGGGCTCGCGCACGTTTTTGTCTTTTCTGTATGTTTGTTTCCTTATATTATCTTTCGAGTCGTTTTTTTATATCTGCGAAATTGTCTCGAGGGAAGAGATTCTTTTACCTGAGGCTTCGGGTTGGCTGTTTGTGGAATTTGTTTCTTGGTTTTTGATTTTTCTCTGTTGTCGTCTTCTTTTGCTTCTCTGGTTTGTTCACTTTCCAATCGACGTTGATTGCGTACGCTTATTCTGGCTGCTTTATTGTTGCCATTTGTTTTTTAACAGGCCCTTGATCATGACAAAGTGTGTGTGTCTTTTGTGCGACTGTGTTCTTTGGTGGGTGCTGCACGAGGCGAGGCGCACACCGGATTCCTCTATAATTTCCTACTGACCATCTATTCTTTCCTTTTTACCGTCCTTTTTTAACCGAGTGAGAACGAGCCTCTTTAGCGAGAACGGGCTTTTTCAGTGAGGTACAAGCGCACCACCACGACCGTTCGATATCCATCCCAACGCACACCAAAAAAAACGGTGGCGATTCGATCTGTCCCCCCCTCTCTCTCTCCCCGCCCGACATCATCTAGTTTCAGCTGTGCGCGCGCAAAATGAAAAATTCAAAATGGCTCTATCCGATGCTTCCCCCCAACGCGACACCATTTCCGCGTCTAGAATGCATGCGCCGATGCGGCGTGGTGATGTAGTCTTGCGCGGCGCAAAAAGATTGCACACACACACACCACACCACCAGTCGGTCGCCAACGTGTGGCTCCGCGCCTTTTTTTTTGCTTTTGGGCAGCGGTGTATTGGTGGTTTGTGTGGGTTGCATCGGCACGCGATTTAACCCGGTTGAGCGGCGGGGTTTCCTTTTTTTCTTTCCAGTAGTAACCACGCTGCGGGGCTCGGTAGTCACCCCCCCCCTCCCCGCAGAACAGCTTACCCTGAACCTGTGCGGCAGCTGGCGGCGGCGCCGGCTTGATCCGGGGACGCGTTATCGTTATCGACAAGAGGGTGTGGAGTGGGCTATGGGGCTAAGAGACTTGCCAAATCGGGTAATCACGTGTTTTTGTGGCAGGCGCACTGGCGGTGTGTGTGGTTTCGAAACTACGTCATTTGTTTTTTGTAGGGTATCATGGTATTTTGGGGCTTAATGAGTGAACATGACCCGGCAGAATTTGCGCAAGATGCCGCTCTTGTGGAATTTGCTAGCTTTTTGACTCATGAGGTTGGTTGCTGGTCTAGGGAACGCTGGCCAATTCAAGGGCATTTTGTGCTGGCTGTAGGCAACAATCTTGTGTTTGTTGCACGCGGCTTTCTTTTAGAGAGCTTGCAACAGAAGACCAGAACAGTTGGAGGGCTTCATGTTTGAAAGCACTAATTTCATGCGAGGTTTGTCTATGCAGAACCGCGTCTTTTACGAGAGAAGAGACATCACAATCGGCACACCATAATTGGCGAAATATCCCGTCAATGACAACAGCTGACCCGTTTGGGTCGTTCAAGAATGGAGGTTGGTCGGGCTGCAGATACCTGTCTGCTCTCTTTGCGAGGATACTCAAAGATGCAGCAACTCCGAATTTTTCGGCACTGCGTTGATTCGATTCCGATAAAACTCGCTTTTACTCCCCTGTCAGCCAGAAGACTGCCTACTCGGGAGGGAGAGCTCTTTTCTCTGGCCCGCGCCATGGAAGCCACGACTGACCGCCCCGACGCGTCAGCCACATCCTCACACGTGGCTCTCGAAAGAGGAAAGAGGAAGTGAATCGTAACATTTTCTTGTCTCCATATAGCGGTCCCCATGCGGATGGCCCAGGCGCTGGCCGGGACTGTGGCCGGGTGCCGCCGTGCGCAGGCACGAGATTGTGCGGCGCCTCCTCCCCAAAGTTCGTCGACGTGGTAGTCACAGACGGGATGCAGCAGTAAGACTGGTGCGGTGAATATATGTGGCTGTCATAGAGAGACAGAATGCTGCAAGGAACAAGTATATGTGAAAAGTTTCAACGACTTGCCTCCCGATGCTGTTGGCAGGCGAGTCTGTCGAACGTAGCAGCGAAATGGCTTCAAGTATGGATTTCTTCGGCCGCAGAAGTCCTGGTTGAGAGCTAAATGGAAGCTTCCATTGGGGACGGGACCAAAGCCGACGTTGTCCTGCGAGAACTGAATATAGATCAACAGTCGTCCTGTTCTCGTGAAGCGCGGAAGCTCGAACTGACCACGGCACCTTTTCCTGATGCGCAACTCACGGCCTGAATGCCCTTTCTTTTTCGGTGTGTAGAAATTATAGCGGCCGACAAAAGGCGTCATAATTGGCTGTGTACAACGACACAACATGGTAGCCGACGCAACCCATTGCCGTTTCTGGACCAGTTTGACGCTCATCCCTGTAGCTCACCCCCGCGATATCGCTCTTTTTCCTGCCCTTTTCTTTTCTTTTCTGGGATTTCAAGACAAACTTGCCCAAAGAAGAGTTGGCTGTATTTCCATCGACATTAGCCTCCCTTGTACCGCGCCTTTCTTAGGGAGGGTTGTTGGTAAATCTCAGGTATGCGTAAATAGTGCCAAGGAGGCCAAGAGGGCTGAAACCTCCCCGAGACAGCCTATTGGCCTCGGTTCACCGCCCCTGCAAGAAGCATCATGTACCTTGGCAAAAGAACAGATCGGCGTGTGATCTTGGCTTACCCCGGTGGTGGTGGTGTTTACAGACGCGAGCGGGGCAATGTCTCGCACGTTTCTGGTACAACGTTGCAGATGAGGCGACAAGTGTGATGATTTACACCCTCACCTGTCAAATGGAAGCATACAATGAGGAAAGAGGAAAGAAAAGAAAAAATTCAGCGAGACCAGTGGAAAGGCGAGCGCCAGCAACAGAGATCGCCGGAATGGTGGAAAGTATGTAATGGAGCGACCCTGACTCACTCGTTGTATGCGTCGTATGTACGAGACGGCTATGTACTTGATGTAGGTAAAATATACAACAGAATAAAAATTTAGTCTGCCATGGAAATCTTCTGCGGCGGCCTCATCATCCGAGCCACATCGTTGGAGCTCAGCTCAGCAAGCACACGCTTCACAAGAGTGGCAACCTGCGCACCGTCCTGCCACACAAAGTCGTGCTCGCCATGCAAGTCGTTGACAATGGTAGGCAGGAAGCCATCGGCTCTAAGCTTCTCAGCCATGGCTTCCGTCTCGGCCAGATCGAGCAGGCCATCGTTGGGTGAGATGGCAAGCCAGAGCGGCGTCCCGCGCGGTAAGAGCGCTTGTCCAAAAGAGCCGTCATATTGCGCTGGAGAAGCCTGCACCCAAACATCCTCATCCTCACCAAAGGCATTGCTGATAAAACCGGTGTAATTGCCGTCAAATCGGCGATTCAAGTTGACAAGGTCGTAGATGCCGGAGATGCCAATAATGGCGGCGGGTTTCGGAAGCGATATGGGAGACTGCAGTTGCCACTGCGCATTGCTCATGAGCAACTGGAAAGCCAGCATGGCCCCGGCCGAGTGGCCAACGAGAATGTACTTGTTGGCAAGATCGAATCGTTGACTGAGAAAGTCCATGGCTAAGCGCACATCGTGGACATGGTCCGGGTGCTGCGCAATGCGTTGCTCCGTGTCTGGTGTCTGATCTAGGAACTGCGGAAATTCCTCTTGGTATGGAGACAACCGGTAGTCTATGCTGATGAACCCGCGAACCGCGTCCGGAAGCGCACCGGCAGTTATCAGATGCCTGATGGAAGGAGCAAAGTCGGTTGGTTTGTTGCGAGGGTCTCTCCATGCCCCACCGTGAATAAATCTTTGGGCAGAGCACATGTTAGCACAGAGGTACATATTCGGGGTTGTATGTGAGATGCGTCGTCTCGCCCTGACGAACAACTGCCTAGTAAGACATACATGAGCCAGTAGGAGGCATTTGGTTTGGCAGGTCGGCGCTGCTCCCAGACACCTATTCGATGGAGACTGTGCTTTCCATAGCGAAGATACTTAAATTCGAGGTCTGGAGCATCGTCACGGATACCACCAGCCTTGTGACCCTTGCCGATACCCATCCTTGCTGTCTCTGAGATTGGCGCGACAGGCCTGCCTCTTTCGGCAGGATGATTCGGTCTGTGCTTAAGCGGCCAGAGATGAAATGAAATGCGGGAGGCCAGGAGCCAGCCCACGATGCGAAAATATCGCGGATTGGAACCAACCCAGTCGGACGGCTTTGACTGGCGATTTTAATGTGGCGACGACAGTGGTGGGCACGCGGGTCTGAGTCACTCGCACGCGCACCTACACAGGGGTGAGATAGAAAGGTGTCAGAGCGCACCAGTATCGCTGTAGATTTTCGGTCAAGATAAGATTGAAAATGATTGAAAAGAGAGAAAAGAGGCTTTGAAGAGTAACGCTTGAAGGATGTGGCCTATAAGTATCGAGCTTCTGCGGTAGCAGAAGTGCGCATCCTCGATAACCTCTGTGACGCGGACGTGACGATTTCGGCTCAAGTAGGGCTGCAGAGGAGTCGGAAGAGAGAGTGGACAAAGTGGGATGGTAGGCAAGACGGAAGTGGACAAAGGGTTGTGAATTAGGAGGCCAGTGACATGAAGTGGTGGGCGGCTTTTTCGCTAGTCCAAGCCGGAGGAACTTATTATGAGAAGCAACAGTGCGTGACCTTCGGCTAAGGGAGCCGCATGGCAAGCCAGAACGAACAATTGCCGTACATCAACAGCGTAGCTGATTGGCTTTGCAATACTTTTTGGTTTGCGATGCATGCCAGCCAAAGTAATAGAGTTGAGTAGCGTATTTGGACCAGCAGCCACAACGCGGATTTGTCTCAGTCTAGGCAGGCAGTTTGCGGTGAAGCCACGCTGAACAATTTGTTCCGGACCAGAGGATGCTTTATTAATGTAACGACTTGCTAACTGATAGGCTAGCCTGCGATGAAGCGTCGAAAGCTTGGACCGCCTCTGATCGACCTGGTGCCCACGTTGTCAACGTTTTGATGGCTTACATGAATGTTCAGGGTGCCATGCGGGAACAGGGAGTTCGTCGCATCGGCATATGTGCGCTACTGGACTTCACAAATTAGCTTCGAAAAAAGAAAAAAAAGAGAAGCTAGCAGCAGTTACCCATGGCTGGTGAACGGTGCGTATCCCGATGCTGTCGGCTGCGGATGCGGGCACGCCACCCGAACTGTCCACCGTAGCGTTAAAATCCGGAGCTGGTCAAATGACTTTTGAACCTTCAGTACCAAGGTATCTGCCATCTACTTTCTTTGGTGCTAGGACCTCTTGGCGCTTCGCGTTGGCTTGTCGCTCGTTGGATGATACCGACGAAGCAGGGTTGATGATGCCGACGAAGAAGGGTTGGATGATGCAGATTGGAAATGATGGCTCGCGTTCGTGCCCGACCTATCTATTTCCCGAGATGCCGGGCCTTATCACGGGTTTGTCTTCAGCGATCCAAGACAATACTAGGTACCTGCAGTGGGTCGTAAGTAATTC
>JAPFSE010000253.1:0-17064 GCA_030777785.1 Beauveria caledonica | reverse complement strand
GTTTTAACTAGCTAATTAAGATTCTAATATATATAAATAATCCTTATTATTTCTATTGTTTAACGTACCAATCGAGTAGTTAGTCTAGATAAGTCACGAGATAGAAGGGCGAATGAAAACGGATGCGCGGACAGCCACCTTATCACTCCCATCGTCGCATAGCAAATCCCGAAACCAAAAAATCGAAACCACCTGCAGAGATATAGGTCGATTGCCTCAAGCGGTCGCCCAAGCCACCATGTTCAACGCGCTCAATCGATTCATGTCCCGCCTGGATGGTGGAGACACCTCGCATAACCAGCAAGACCGAGGGTCGTTCGGCTTCCAGGTGCTGCGAAACACAGACCTGCAACTGGCTGTCGAGCCGTGGTTTGACTATGTTGTTGGAATCAATGGGCGACCAATTGTAAGCCTCGCAACGCGCGGCAGGATGACGGTAGCTGACGCCTTGCGCAGGACAACCCAGACCCGAGCTTGTTTGCTCAAGAAGTACGAAACTGCGCCGGCGGCAGCGTTTCACTAGGAATTTGGAGTGCCAAGGCAAGTTGCACTTAACGCCGTTCTTCGTGTACGGCATCGCAGCTAACGACCTACCAGGGACAACGAACGCGCGAGATACACATCCCCGTCCCCGCCGACACGGCCTCGCTCGGCCTCTCCCTACAGTACTCGCCGCTGGCCCTCGCCGCCAACGTCTGGCACGTGCTCGACGTGCCCGCCAACTCACCCGCCGACCTCGCGGGCCTCCTTCCTTACAGCGACTACATATTGGGCAGCCCCGAGGGCGCCCTGCACGGCGAGTCGGCGCTCGGTGAGCTGGTCGAGGACTTCATCGGCCGCCCGCTGCGCCTGCACGTCTACAACAACGAGTTCGACGTTACGCGCGAGGTCACGATACAGCCCAGCCGCGAATGGGGCGGCAACGGCGCCATCGGATGCACGCTCGGTTACGGGGCGCTGCACCGCTTGCCCGCGCCGCTGAGCGAACCCGTCGACGCCCCCGGCGAAACCATCTTTGACGGCCGCAACGAAAAAGCGGCCATGGCCGCCGCGACGGAGACACCGGGCGCGACGGGATCAACGTTTGTGCCGGCGGACGCTGCGCAGGGCGGCAATTCGTCGTTTCTGGTGCCGGCGCAGCTGGTGGACCGCACAGCGTCGCCAGCGGGCGGTCCGCCCAAGGCAGGCAAGAAGGAGAAACCAGCACATGCGAGCCATAACCTTATGGATGACTACTTCAAGGAAGAAGAAGAGAAGAGCCGCAAGCTAGACAACGCGCCGGCCTCGAAATCAGCTGCTGTGCCGCCGCCTCCCAAGGCCGGACAAGGGCCACCCAAAAGCCCAGCGCAAACGCTGCCTGCTGCTGCTGCCGAAGAAGAAGAAGCCTCATGAATAGAAGTTTATTGATAGTCAAGATTCCCATATTTGAGATGCTCCCAAGCGATATCCGAGTTTTGCATGTGAAGTTTTGTTTTCTTGGGAGCTGTTGATTACGATCATCGCCTATAATACATCTATGTGCCAGCCCGGCCAACCCCTCCAGCTCGCTATTTTCGTGTCAATATTCTCGATAACCGAAACATCTTTTAGTTGATAAAGTTGATGCAGAAAAAGTGCAAAATCAAGCTGCAGACAACGAAATCGGCAAAGGCTCTAATTACTCATTAGTATCATCGTGTCACAAGGCACGCCGACGGACGAATCGCAAGTCTTACCTTTCTGGGGAAACGGAAGGAAACTCGGTCTTGTCGACCGTCGCTGTTTGGATACGGAGAGAGACTGGAGAGATTAGCTGGTGGGCCAAGTCTTTCGGGAAAGGGTCGCAGTCGAATAGATGACATACTGGCAAGAACGAACTGGCCGACAGTGGCGGAGAAGCCAGAGAGGAAGGCGTTGAATGGCTGTTGAGAACGGTCAGCAGGCTGTTGCAGACAACACAGGACCGTATATCATGGCCGCAAGGACACATACGTAGTTGCCAGCAAGGATGCAGTAGGCAAACTGGAGGGCGCCAACCACGATGAGGAAGGCGAGGAAAACGTCAATCAGCTTGGTGCGCTGGGCCGTCTCCTTGGTGTAATGGGTGTAAAGGTTCTGGAAGACGACGTCCCATCTGTTGGAGCCGCTCTTGCGCGTCGAGGCAGCCGAGGAGCGCTTCGCAGCGGTCGACGGTGTGGCCGAGGCGACGGGTTGCTTCTCCGTTGATGTCGTGGCCGCAGCGGCAGCAGCGGCGTTTTTCTTGGGCGCCATGGCGAAGAGGAGACGATATATGTGAAGGTGAAGAAGACAAGGCGATTGGCGCAGGAATAGAAGCAGTAGCTCTCGCTATCAATTGATAAGAGAAAGAACGGCAATGACGAGGTCGAGGAGTAGTGCAAACGTCGTTGAATGGTCGAGAGCGAGGGTGTAGTAGAGAGAGGCCAGGTACCGGACACGACAGCTCCAAGGAGCCAACGCTGGTGATTGGCTACAGCCGCATCCCACCTTTGGGGATCTGGCTTCTGGGGCGCGCCGCCGACAGACCCACTGCTATATGTCGTCAGTCTAACTAGCAGTGGTAGCTCGGCTTCACAACCTCTCGGATAATTGCAGCTTTCTTGTGCAGATTTCTATACCCAGAATTTGCTCGTCGCTCCAGATTCCTAGAATACCAACTTTTATCGATTTGAATCGCCACCATGGTATGTATAAGAAGCAGTCGCGTTGATACCCCGTGTTCCCCGACCGTCGAAGCCACTGCCGTTGCTGACCAGCTCGCAACCAAGTCCTCTCCGCAACTCGAGTACACCTCCTTTCTCCTCGCCGCCTTGACGGCCGGCGGCGGCATCATGGGCTATGCCAAGACACGTTCCACTCCCTCCATTATTGCCGGATGCTCTGTCGGTCTCCTCTGTACGTTATTGATATTCCGAGCGGTTTGAAAGCAAGTTTGCGTGACCTGTGCTGACTTGCTCTCCGAAATAGACGGCCTCGGTGGCTATCGCATCCAGAACCGCCAGCCCTATGGCGTTGAGCTGAGTCTCCTTGCCTCTGTGATCCTGGGCGGTGCTTCTATCCCCCGCGCCATCCGCCTCAAGAAGCCCGTCCCCATCCTCCTCAGTGTTCTGTCCACCTTTGGTGCCATTACCTTTGGCAGTGCCTTCAAGAACTCTGTCTAAAGCTCAGGTTGGAATACAATACAGTTTGCGGCACGGAGGACTGTGATGTTTAGAAATTTGGGCAATATGTATGAGTAATTTGATGATAACGTCTCCTCTCAAACGCTTCCATACCAATTGGCCAGATGAACGCCACCCATGTATTGTACAATTTTTTCCTTGTTTTGATGGCCAAACGTATTCCTATAGGCTCTCTCCTCATTCCCGTGTAAAGTACATTGTCGGTTGAAGTGGCAGGCTAGAGAATCACAGACCAAGATCCTCCTGGGCCTTTTTGATCTTGTCGCGTTTTGCCCGCGCTGCGGCCCGGTTGTCGGCTTGCATTTTGCTTCGTTCGGCTCGTAAACAGTGATTGACCTTTTCTTTAACGTCGTTGCACCCGCCGGCGGCCTTGTGCATGAAGCCCTTGGCGTGGCACTCCTCGAGCTGGGCGATGATTTCTTCGCACGCTGCAGCCTCCATCGTCAGTCACACATGGCTCCAAGGTTCACAAAGTCTGTCGCCATACCCAGCGCGTTTTTCGTATGTAGATGAGGGTGCATGTTCGTTATGATTCTGGCCCAAAGAGTTGTTCAAATCGAGTCTCGTGTGGCATTTTTGGTGTCAAGTTTGTGAGGAGCCAGGCTGCGCGGGTCGCTGCTGCAACACCACCACGCCACCCAGGACAAGTCCGGCAGAAAAGCTTGGGCCTCTCCGGAATTTAGCAACCACCACTCATCACGCTAAACCGCAAATTCGCTGCTCCCCAACTCCAACCCTTATACGACATCAGTCAGCAGTCTCAGAAGCGCAAATACATCAGCGGCGATATAAGATTTCAACATGTCTGCTCAGACCCAGGCACCTGGAAAGAAGCAGCAGGGTAAGTCGTCGATGGGGATGTCAGCGCTGCGTTTGTAGAATGTCAAAAGGCGCTAACCGGGACCTAGATCTGCAAACACAATATTCCAACTTTAAGAGCGTGCTGCAGCAAATAGCGCAGAAAATAGGAGACATCGAGCAGGAAGCTGAGGAGCACAAGTACGCGTCTCGATACCTGTTGGCATTGTGATCATGATGAGGCATCCCGCAGAGTGATGACCCCGCCGTGAGCTAGTGCAAGCAACTGCGCGATGCGAAAGTCGATGATACTAACTATATCTACCCATATAGACTCGTCCTCGAGACACTTGAGCCTCTTCCAAAGGATCGCAAATGCTTCCGGCTCATCAACGGCGTCCTCGTGGAGAAAACAGTTCAAGATGTTGCGCCTGCGCTGAAGACAAACCAGGATGGCCTAAAGAAAGTGCTGGATGATTTGGTGAAGAGCTACAAAACGAAACAGGATGAGCTCGACTTGTGGAAGGTCAGTGAATTCTCAAAAAATTCGGTACGATGGCTATAAAGATTGCAATCACTAACTCGGCTGCAGAAGAAGAACAATGTCCAAGTTGTGCAGCAATAGGATAGCCCATGGGCAATCAAAGGAAAGAAATTCGCACAAACCACTCACAATGTTGCCTTTGATTGTGTCGGCCACTAGAATTTATCAATTGCCGGCATTTTGTACGTTGGGTGAAGTTGCCCGGCTGCGCAGCACACTGTCTATTGACGTAGACGCGGAGTCTTTTCCAGGTTCTCCTGTCGCTATCTGAACTTCGGGCTGCAATCCGGTTGAATCACTGGCCTACATTGTACGTCACTTGTATGACAGCGGTGATTACAGACAAGCGTCTCGCCGACTAGTAACGGAATATATGACACAATCGCAGACCATCAATCTGCTGCTCACGTTGAACTGGCCGGCCGTATTTGTATGTACAGCATCAAGGCAGCCACATATACAGCCCCCAACGTGTGTGAAATGCACTGCGGCCCAAGGCCAGCCTGACGGATCAACCGTGCGTTGTCGGCCAAGTCAGCCAAAATCGACGAGCGATGAAGCACACAACGCTGTCATCATGGAGGGTCAAGTAAAGCCCCGGAGATGCATAAAGTGAGACGAGAAAACGTAAGGAAACGAGACGAGAATAGACGAGTGCAATGATGCGTTGAAAATTTTCCAGTGGCTTGCATACTGCATAGAACTTTATGGACTTCTGCTAGGTATCACGCTGCCCGATGTTGACAGATGCAGGGTGGACGAGGCGAGGTTGCTGGCGCCGGGGAACCGGGCAACCTGGCCATGGCATCATGAGCATGCACGCCAATGTACAATTACGCTCGAAAGAAGTATGAGAAGAAGTATAAGAATGGAAAGAAAAGAGCTGACATGATGACTTTGCCGGGAGATTCTGGAGAAGCACACCGCTCTTCGCCATAGCTTGAAAGACGGCTGCCGAAGTGTGGGGACTCGTAGAGCGTGCTGCCGTGGGCCGCGGTGGGAAGGATGCATGAGTGAAAGAGTGCATTCTTTTGAGGTAGAGGGTGAGATTGTGATAGTGTAAACAAGACTGTTCTTATGCCGTCTGGTATGATATGTTGTGCTGGCAGTGGCTTCGTTGCGGGCGCAAAGGCTGCGTACGTAGGTAGCCTGGGATCAAGAGATGCGCTGATCTACCCACACTGCTGCAGAGTTGTTGCTGCACGGTGTTGAGAAGAAAGGGACAGAGACGGCCCAATCAGCCACTAGAGCAGCCACCAATGCGGTTACCTTGGGAAAGTATCAAAGTCTCGGCGTTGAGCGTGGTATTTAGAGAACTCTAAGGTAAGCAGCTTCTTCCACGGCCTGTTTAGCAGCCTTGGCGAGCATCCTACTGGCACTCGGGTACCGCAGTTTGGATTCCGACTGGTTGTTTTTTTTTTTTTTTTGATGTGAATGGGCTAGACGCTATCCTCTTGAGCCCATGGACGAGCTTCTTGACGGATGGTGCTTGTGTGAAGTATCATTAATCAAGTTAATAAGCCTCACTCTCCCCCCTACCCAAGTACCTAAGTACCTAGGTACCTACTGAGTTGCTACCCCACGCCTCCCTCAGCACTCCACCTTTCCGAATGCAAGCTGCAGTCCGTCGCCGCTCGTCCACCCGCGACCTTTTCTTCCATCTCTGCGCATCAATTGATTGCTTCCTGAATCCCGGCGCACGCCCTCCTACGCCCATACCCTTCCGTATCATCCATATCGCCCATATAGCTTATTCCGACGCCCTCCCTATCGAATCCGCTGTACACTGCAGCCCTGCGCATATCCGGACGACTCAGACAATCGCGCCGTCGCAGCTCCTAACAGCAACCTGTTGGAGGCAGCCGCGTTCGCATCCCGCGCGCTTCTTCTCCATCCTCTGCCCACATCGCGCAGTAGCAGCTTTCGAGGTAAGGGCGCCGTCGTTTATACACTGTCATGGCACTTTCCCCGGCTTGGCGCGATGCAACCGCCCCTGTGCAAAAAACGTTGTTGTGGGCGCGCGCCAGCACATGCTCGCTCCCAACACCCCCTCCACCCCTCCCTCCCGTCATTCCTCCTCTGCAGCTTGGAAACCCAACCGTCTTCTCCCATACGGCAGAGCACTCCTTCTCGCACACGTTCCGTCCCCTGGCGCAACCCGTCCTGAGCCGTGCACCGAGGACCCGGAGCCGCCGGTCCCTGCTTCCAGAGACTACCTACTGCAAATCAGAGCACCTCGTACCGACTGGCAAACTGACCGACTGGATTCTTACAGTGACGCAGCCCTCTTCGTCTCTTGAGCCAACCCGACGTCGACCCGCACCCCCCCTCCATTGGACTCAACCTGGGAAACTCCAGCCCAGCACTGTAGCCAAAGGGAACTCACAGCCGGAAAGACTTGCGTTTCAGCCCAACCGTTGCGCCAAAAAAAAATAAATAAAAAGTCTTTGTATCACGGTAGCCGTTGCCAAGCCCCCAAAACAGCCAAATATGTCGGAGCCCGCTCAATCACCACCCAAGGATGCCGAGCAACCTGTTCAATCCCCTGGCGACGAGGGACAAATGGACGACTCCCAGGATCCCACCGGCGCCTACGACTTTGACGGCGTCAAGGAACAAGACAGATGGCTGCCCATTGCTAATGGTATGCCACTGCCCTGGGCTCGCGCTCAGCCACGCGAATCAGCGCTGTGCTAACCCTCTACACCAGTTGCCCGTATCATGAAGAATGCGCTGCCTGACAATGCCAAGATTGCCAAAGAAGCAAAAGAATGCATGCAGGAGTGTGTTAGCGAATTCATCTCCTTTATTACTAGCGAAGGTAGGTCAACGCGGCTCTGCGCATTGTTTTCCGCAGGGTGCTGACATCATGTGTATAGCTTCGGAGAAATGTCAGCAAGAAAAGCGCAAGACTGTCAACGGCGAGGATATTCTATTCGCCATGACATCGCTTGGATTTGAGAATTATGCCGAGGCCCTGAAGGTGTATCTCTCCAAATACCGAGAGGTGAGCATCCTGTGTACCGCCTGATCAGCGCAAGGACTGACCCTTTTCCAGCAACAAAATGCAACCAACCGTGAGCGCGCTGCGGAGAATATTCCATGGGGTAGCTCCGCAGCGGGCGGCGAGCGGCCGGGAAGTGCCGGTCCCGCGACTGCTGGTTCCAACACCGGAGAGTTTGCCGAGGGCGCAAGCACCGCCGAGGCGTCGGCCGACGCCAACTACATGTACAGCTCCGGTGGCACTGCACATAACGGATCTGCCCCGGCTGCTGGATCTGCTGAGGGCTACTAGACGCTGGCTCGTTCTGGTGACTGAATGGTGCGGTTGATGTGTATTATGGCTTGTAGGGCGACGGACATTGTTGCCACCAGGATTGGGATACTTTTTCGTCTTGATTGCGAGAACGAATTGAGAACGTGGCGCTCTTTGTTTGTTTATTTGCTTGTTTTGTGGCCGCCTTTGACTTTCTTACTATCACATGTTTTGTTTCGGGCCCTCGTCTGGCTTGCAAGCTGGCTTCCTATACAATAGACTTTGTCGAGGCTTCATTGGATCTGGTTGAGTGAGGGGCGGGTCGGATATGGCTATGACTGTGAGGCGTCGACTGCCGACGAAAAAAGGGGTTAAAGGGTAGATGGATATGCCATTGAGTGAGCGATTGCTTTGGTCATGTAAAAATTTCCATATGTCAAAAGATGGTGAATCAGGTGTATAGACTCATATCTAATAGGAGGAATCACAGCAGTGCAGCTCGCCAAGTTTGTCTATTTGACCAATAGATCCAGATATATGTGAGGAAGATGCCAAAACCCAGCGGGGGGTTTTTTTTTTCTTTTTTTCTTTTCTTTTTAGAGAGTTTTACTCGTCGTGACTTTCGAAACTTTTCATTTGATGATGATCTTGGCTGACGTCGTCTAGCGCACGGACCACGTTGTTACTGGTTTGGCGCGGACAAGGAGGGGCACGTGTGTGACTCCACTTTTCCATGAAATATTCCTGTTGACGGTCAAAATTTCCAGAATCGTCAGCCACAGAGCATCGCCGTCAGTTCACTCTCTCACCTTCCATCCAGACAGCTGCTTGTCTCCGTTCCCATCGCCATACAGCATCTTGGAGACAAATGCACGCTGCGGGACTGTCCTAACCTCTCACCTTCTTGCATTATTATGATAACATCTACATGGCCTCTCTTAAAACGCAGTGATTCTTCTACATGCCTAGACCCTAGCCGCCCAAACATCGCTGGGGAAAAATTCACACGGCAAGCCGCATCTTCCTAGGGAAGACAAAAACATTGCCCAGGCACCGCATAGTGTGTGCACGGCGACAAGAAGATAAAAGTCCGAAAGCGAACAGCAAAAAGAAACGCAAAATTACATACTCCATGCGACCGTTCTCCCCCGCCGCCAGAGTTTTGCCTGGCTCTGTGTCGCAGAACCTGACGCCCGTCAAGTCCATCCTCAAGACTGCCTCTGTCCTGGGCCGCCGCAAATACCAGCATGAGGCGGACTCGAACACGCCCGAAGCACCCGACAGCCCGACAAAGCGACGCAAAGTCTTTTTCGACGACATTCGAAACATAACATACGAGGTGGGCCGCCGCACAATGGAAGAGGTCAAGCTCGAAGTGCGGACCGCTCTCGAGGGCCACCTCCGCGGCAGTGATGGCCAGTATGACACTCTCAAGGACATGTTTGCCAACGACAAGCAGCGATATCTGCCCCCTGTCGTCGGCGAGGACGACGACACCCTCAAGCCGCATGAGCTCCAAGTCTACGTCATGGCTCTGACCAGCTGCGTCCCTATCCTCAAGCACAGAGAATGCAACGGCCTTGTGCGCGTGATTCTGCAGTGCTCATGGCTCGGCAGAGACGACGCTTTTGTCAAGTCCTTTACGCACTTTCTCGCCGCTCTTGTCAGCGCGCAGGGCTCCTACATCGGCGCCGTCCTGTCCATGATTGTGGACAAATTTCAGCTGACGCGCCAGTCGACATGGTGCGTCCCCGACTTTCCAGAGGTCAACCGCGAGACCATGCGCCAACGCCTGCACTCCACGCTGCAGTATCTTTTGCAAATGTTCCCATCAGCAGTTGGCGTCCTTGAGAGCCTGTTGAGCGCCAAGTTTCCCTTTCCGGATGACTCGGTGCAAACACACATGGCGTACATCAACAACTTGCTCAAGGCCAGGGACTACGTACCCACTCTACAGGATGAGATTCTTGACATCATACTCAACCGTGTCGTCAAGATCGATTCGCAAATGCAGTTGGATCTTGAGGATATTGACGATGACATCACAACTGCCGTGCTCTTTGCACTCCGCGAAAACCCTCACACCACTTCCGATTGGGAGCAAGACGAGCTGGACGAGAGTGACAATGAGTCTGTTGACAGCGAAGACCTAGACTTTGACAAGGAGGCTACGAGGATCAAGACCGTCAAGGAAAACGTTGAAAAAATGGATGCTGTCCTCGATACGCTGTTCAATTTCTACACGCCTTACTTCCTCAACCCAGGTTCAGACAAAGCATTTGACGCCTTTACTATTATCCTCCGCGAGTTTGATCAGATGGTCCTACCAACATATAAATCGCGCCACACGCAATTCCTCATTTTCCATTTCGCACAGCAGCATGAGCGCCTTACCGATGCGTTCTGCGGGCAGCTCATTGCTACAGCTTTCCAGAGCAACACGCCCAACGTACTGAAGCAAGCCGCCGCCGCCTACCTCGCTAGCTTCGTTGCGCGTGGCGCTCTGGTGCCTTGCAGCCTGGTACGCACCATCTTCTCGCTGTTGCTGCATTACCTTGAGCAGTACCGTCGCAAGTACGAGCCCATCTGCCGCGGCCCCGATCTGAAGCGATTCCACCCATACTACAGCCTTGTGCAAGCCACGCTATACATCTTTTGCTTCCGCTGGCAGGAGCTCGTTGTGGGGGGCCCGGACACCGTGGACGTGGACGACGCGGCCTCGTATATTGGCCAGGACCTTGAGTGGATTGGCAGCTCGCGCAAGGACCTCTCTGTCCAGATCTTTGGCAAGTTGAACCCACTTAAGGTGTGCGCGCCCGTCATTGTCGAAGAATTCGCCAGGCTGGCCCATCGTCTCAACTTTATGTACGTCTACCCGCTGGTGGAGAGCAACAAGCGTGTGCGTCTCACGCAGTTTCTGTCTTCGACGTACGCGACAGGCGGCGCGCTCCGCGATGCCGGCTACGAAGGCCAGGGGGAGAGCTTCCACCAGCTCGACCCCTACTTTCCCTTTGATCCGTACCAGCTGCCCGTCAGTAAACGCTGGCTCGTCAACGACTATGTGCACTGGAAGTCGGTGCCGGGCCTGAACGCGGATGACGACAGCGATGACAGTGACGACATGGATGAAGAGGACGAGAATGCGCTCGAGGAAGCCACTGCGACAGACAGCGACGGCGATGACTGAAAAGCGGCTCGAGAGAGAGCATGTGTTTGATTCAAGACAGATTTATGAATGGATATACCAAAAGAAAAGACTTGTTTATAAGGGAAAGAGACAGTGAAGAACCTGTCTGATACAACATTTTTGTTTGCATTTTAGCGCGGAGTTTGACTGGAAAAGAATATTGGCTTTATTGTATGGCTTTTCTATGCATATACATGAAATATATTTCGCTACAACCCGTTGGTCATGCAGTGCTTCCCGTTGCTTCTAATAACAGCAAGTTCTACTCGACGGAGCCGACGCCATGCGGCCATGAAAACATCTGACATGTACAACACCTCTCTGGCGGCACAATATATTACCATGATTGCTCGCGCAGATTAGGCCAATGTGATGCATTTTTTACGAATAGGCTGTCCAGAAGTGATGAAATGTTACACTCGTACTGCTGCGCTGCCTTGGAACTAAGTATGATGACTGCCGATGTCTTAATTGAACCAAGCTGAAAAGCAATGGTTAGAGTCGCGGGCCCATTTCTTGGCGCAGTAATAGTCTACAAAAGTCAATAAGGAGATGCAATTTGCAAGAGGAAACGAGTCGACATCCGGGGTGGCCCAAGTATCATGGTCCCTACTAGTAAGCTGTCCAATCCATGATGAAAAGAAACTGGCCTAAATGAGCATTTGTAGAATGATATAACGTGAAAATCTTTCAGTATTGATCATTGCCTAATTCTAGATCATCGTTATCAATGAGGCCTTTTGCATACATGCTTCTGACCATTGGGTATACAGCGCGCGCAAAGTTACTCCTCCTCTCCACTACGAAGCGCGGCGTAATGCCATTGTTCTTGAAGCCGTTCCGCTCTTTTTTTGGGGAAAATGCATGCAGTAAAAATGTGCATCTCCAGTCTTGCGCCCAAGTCGTCAGGGAATTCAGGGGCTTCTCATGGTCCTCCGGGTGCGCGGGCAGGCCGCCGTCCTTGTCGAAATAGATGGCCCAAGGTTCAAAGTGGTTGGCAAACAGTCGTTCCGTATGAAACGACCTCCAGCCCATGGGTGCCAATGCAGCTGGTCTCAATATGAGCATCGCGCAGGGCTCTTGGGCCAGCTCCTTGCCGACCTGGGTCAAGGCCTTGTTGCTGTGCGTCGTCCACCAGCCATCGTACGTGGCATGCATGCGGTCTTTCCAGAGCGTCACCATGCGCCCTTGCTTCTCAGACATGAATGTCCCGCTGTTGATCCATCCATCCGTCTGCTTGCCGGCGACGGCGCTGTAGCCCGACTCCCTCAGCGGCTTCAGGTCCTTGAGGGTGTGAACGTCCATGTCGATGTAGACGCCACCGAAATCGTGCACGGCCTGAACGCGAACAAAGTCAGACTTGTGCTCCATGCCCTTGATCCTCACACCATTGTTTGCGTGCGTAGGCAGGGGCACTGTATTGATGACCATTCCTGGAATCGCAAAGACGCGCTTGGCCCATTTGCCTGCCTCGCCAGTCTGCGCGCGGCGCACGGCGGTGCTGTTGGCCTCGACATTGGTATGGAGGTAAATGGCATCTGGCTGCCAGTGATGCCAGGCCGCATAGACGGAGAGGAAGTGGCTGAACTGTAAGGGGAATGTGCCGTCGATGGGATCGGACAAGACGTAGACCAAGTTCAATATATTGGGGATTTCTCCCTGCTCGGCATCTGCTCGGCATGAGTAGTCGGCATCGATTTGCGCTGAGCTGCAGTGCGCAGATGTAGGCTGACTCAGGAGGAATACCCTTGTTTCGTGTGGTAACAGCTGGTATAGAGCCACAGCGAGCAGAATGGCGACGATAACTCGGATGAGGAAAGCTCGACGCCCCGAGCTGCGAAATGACTGCATTGAGCACCTTGCAAATCACGACATTCACGGGTGGAAGACGAGGGCAACAGAATAAAGGGGGCAAGACCGTAATAATAACACAGATACACCTACATCGGGCATAGCTTGTTTGGCAACTGTTCTTGTGCTTCTACGCCAATTTTGCAAATTTCAGGGTCCCAACACACTCAGGACCCTGCATAGTCAATCTCAATCTTGGCTTGCACGTTTCTACAGGGCTGTGACACCTAGCGGGGCCACGTGCCGGGTTCTCTTGTATAATTGGGCTAGGACCGAGATACGAGTTGTGGAACAGCTACAAGATCAAGGCAGATCTCATTAGGCATTTGCAACGAGATTAGCCATGTTAGAATGTCTCGGAGAGTTTTGAATAATGCTCGCTCCTGGTGAAAGGATGTCTCGGAGCCACCCCCTTTGCGGCATGTGTAACTCTGATGCGGACCAACTCTGAAAAAGAAAACAATAAACTCGTAAAAAAAACTCAATTCGATAATAGTAAAGAATGAATCATTTTACCACTATATATGAATGGTAATACTCGGCATGCCTGGGTTCTAGGTTCTGTCGGCGAAAGGAGCCGTTGACTATCATGGTAATCAATGGCGACATTATTGGGGAACTCGATAGTGGCGGCTGGAGTAACTACCTAGTAGGCTTGGCACACCGGCTAGTATCACCGATGACGAGAGAAGGATCGAGCGAGTTCAAGACCTATAGCCTAGATCTTCATACCCCTCGTGTCAAGCTTTGGACAGAAACGTTGATTGCCTTGCCAAGATGTCTCCGAGGTACGCAATTTATTCACTCGGAGACGTTATATTTTTTTCAACTGCACTAGACCAGTCTAAGATGGCCACCGTTCAAGTCTATTTGTGACATTGTGCAACGTCATTCTACTAACCAGGCAACTAGGGAAGAACGGTACAAGAGCAACAACTAGCGTTGAAAAGTCAAACCAAACTGTTGCCTAGTTCTCCATGTTGTTGCCTAGTTTCCGATACTTGTGCCTAGTCACCAAATACAGCCAGCCAACAAACGTTCTGCTAGCGGCCGTAGGTATCGGGGCGCGAGAAACCCGGTATGCCGCGGGCAGCGACCCGGATATGCGGCGACCACGCACGGACTTGTCCGGCACTAGACCTCTACAGACGCTTGGCGCCGTACCCAGTAGACCGGGATGATCGGCCGCGGGCGGGTGGTTCATCGCTGCACCTCTTTCTACCGAGGAAGTGTGTATCTGGCTGATGGCGACCCCGGCAAGCGGCACTGATTCGCCGGAGATCCCTGAACTCTGAAAGGCGGCCACTCACCAAGATTTCGTTAAAGCCGGCGGCGCTATTCTTGCTACGGCAGCTCGCCAACATTGATGACGAATGGACCGCTGCCAGGTTGAGATCGGGCGATTGCGGTTCACTGTGTTGCGAGAGATATAAAAAAGCCCGTCCAGGCCAATTCCATACACCGCGATGATGAATCGCATCAACAGAAGCACAAAATCAGAAATATGCACGTCAAGATATTGACATGTTTGGCTACCGTCGCCGCCGTGACGGCTGCAGACCAAGTTGCCAACTTTATCCTGCCAGATATCGCATACCCAGCCTACGGATGCGGCGACCAATGCCAAAAAGCCATCAACCAGGCCGTGCCAGCCGACATCGTCACCGTCGGGCTCGACTTTGACAGCGGCTTCTACGCCACGGCGCGCAACTTTAGCACGAGCCTGCCGCCCGGCGAGGTGCTCAAGTTTGAAACCGTCAACGCCAACGACCGTCTTGTCAGCTCGGGCACGAGCCTGTTCCGGCTGCAATACACGTCTCGCGACCTCGACGGGGCCATTGTGCCGGCCACGGCGTTTGTGGCCCTGCCGCAGGCCGGCAACGTGCGACAGCCCGAGGGCACGCAGCAGCAGCAGCAGCAGCAGCAGCAGCAGCAGCAGCAGAAGCTGCCTGTCGTGGCGTGGGCGCACGGCACCATCGGCCTCTTTGCAGGCTGCGCGCCGTCCAACGGGCCCAACATGTACGACTACGGCACGTGGCAGCCGCTCGTGCAGCGAGGCTACGCCGTCGTCGCGACCGACTACGCGGGGCTCGGCAGCAACTACACCAGCCACAAGTACCTCTCGCACCGGGCGCACATCAACGACGTGTACTACTCGGTCCGTGCCGCCCGGCGCGTGCTCGGACGCGTCCTGGCCGACGAGTGGATGGCCGCCGGCCACTCGCAGGGCGGCGGCGCCGTGTGGAAGCTCGCCGAGAGCGCCTTTGTGAAAAACGATACTAGCTACCGGGGGACGGTGGCGATTGCGCCGGCCACGTACGTCGTCGACATGTTTTTCGATAACCTGGGCAAGCACATCCCCGCGCTGCTCGGGTACTTTACCTACTTTCCGTTTGCCCTGCAGCGCGCGGTGCCCTCGCTCAACAGCAGCAGCGGCTTCGTGGCGCTGGACATGCAGAAGCGGCTGCACCTGGCCGAGCGCATGCAGGTGTGCATCAGCGGCATGTTTGCCATGGTCGCGGGCTTGAATGCGACGCAGATCGTGGACGCGGCCGGGCTCGCGCGGAGCCGACCCGAGATGCTCGCGTGGCAGAGGAACAACAGCGCGGCGCAGGGCGACGGGTCCCCGGCGCCGGTGCTGGTGGTGCAGGGCGAGGCCGACTCGACGGTGCTGATGAACACGACGCGGCAGGCGTGGAGGCGGTCCTGCGCGGCCGGCAACGAGGTGCATCTGCGCCTGTACGCGGGCCAGGAGCACTCGCCCACGACGGAAGCGGCGGCGCCCGAGTGGGTGGGCTGGATCGAGGAGCGCTTCTACGGCGGCCGCGTGCAGACGGGTGGTCGGAACTGCACGGAAAAGGTGCGCGACCTGTTTGCGGGTAGTGATACGAAAGCGGCGCCAGAGGAGTAAGTAAGTAGGTGGGCGCGTGCTTTGGTGTTAATATAGAGTTGTCTCGCGATATTGATCTGTCGATTGGCTATAGCCAGGGTCGGGGCGCCCGTGTTGTCTCGGCTGGGTGGCTGGCTGACTCGGCTTGGCAGGATCGGCTTGGCGACAACACGGGCCATCTTTCATCATGTATCCATCTATCCGGTTCTGTCGAGTCGATCCTTTTGATAAAATATCATGTTGCCATTGAAATCCCCGTCACGAAATGCTCCCTCTCCAGATCAGCCTTGCGGCCCGCCTCTCTCTCCCCGTTTCCGCGGGGTATGACTATGGATGACGTAAAAGCTGCGAAATAGAAGCAGCAAGTTTCGACGCATACGGCAGCAAACAGTGGAGATGGCATTTAACTTCATGCACAATAGCAATAGCGGCGATCAAGGCACCACACCAAGAATCAAACAATCGCAAGAAATAGTACAACCAATATTACCCTCCAATGGGATCCCCGGTAGCTATCGAGACATGTATCGACAGAACATGCATCTCGCTTCCGCCGTGAGACATTGCCCGGAAAAAGGAAATTTTCGACGACGCGAGTCAGTCAAGATGTAGATGAGCACGTGACGCATGCCACCCGCCATCAACGCAACTATCTCAGTCGCCGTCTTTTCCTTTGACTTGGACAACTTCGACATATGCTACGAGACAAAATCGTTTTTTGCTGAAAATGGGCGAACTACTCTCTCCAGCATGGGACCAGCATCCCGGCAACCCATACTCTTGGCCGACGCGCAAGAAATGGACCGTCGTGTTAATCGCCTCCATGGTCACCTTCATAGTCGGCCTCAACGCTACATCCATCACCACGGCCGCAGAAGTCATTTCTGATGAATTTAACCTCGCAAACGACCTGTTTGAATACAACTTCTTCGCCGTCACGGCTTGGAATGCCGCCGCCGCCTTTGTTCCCCTGGTGACGCTGCCACTCATGGACACATACGGCGTGCAAAAGGTCTATCTGGTAAACTATACTACAAATGATCCATGTTGCCACCGTATTTTTACTAATGGACTTTGCAGACTTGTTATGTGCTGTTTACGATATTTCTCATTCCACAGGCGCTGGCTCACAACTTTGCCACGCTGATCGTCTGCCGCGTCATTGCCGGCGCTACCGGCGGCACGCTGCAGTGCGCCGCCGACGGCATTGCCGCCAACATGTTTCCGCAGATCGAGGAGCGCGCGCTTCCACTCACCTGCTACGTGTTTTCGTTGATCTTTGGCGTCACCATGGGACCCGTACTGGGCGCCCTGGCTGAGCCTCTTGACTGGCGCTGGTACGGGGGGGGGGGGGGGGGG